>RJWM01002822.1:0-122295 GCA_004363535.1 Dasyprocta punctata
GGATCAATCTTGCATGTCTATATCTGTTAATGTAAGAAACCATTTTAAAGATAACGATGCGCAAATTGCAACCATTGTCAAGCTTCTATCTTCCGGTTTTGTAAACCTGCAATGTTGTGTATTTATGCTAGTTGTTTGCTTGTCTCTTTTGCTTGTTGTTTTTACTATATATGTCGTTTTTTTTTGTTGTTGTTGTAGTCTTTGTTTGTTTTGTTTTTCTTTGCTTAAATAAAAAAAAAAAGGAATAAGATAGAAAAGGAAGAAGTGAAATTATCATTATTTGCAGATGACATGATACTCTACAACAGCACCATTTGCAGACCGGGATTAGAGAGAAAAGGTCACACCAGCAAGCAAGCCCAGTCTGGGAACCAGTGCCATGCTTGGGCTGCCACTGGGCTGGAACAGCCAGACTCCAGCCCCTTGCAGCATGCAGGATGGCAAACAACAAGTACCAATCCCCCCCTGCCCCGACACCCACTGTAAGTGACTGTTTTTTCCAGGGAAACACAGGCTGTGAAAATAGCTATGAAGAAATGCAATTGGAAGCCTCTGGTGCTTTGTTGTTTCACTAACATTGCAGGTCTAGGGCCAGTGGTCTGATCACAGGTTCAGAGGATAGTGGTACGCAATGTGACATCTAGTGGGGGATCTCCTCCTGAGGGTTGCAGCCATTGTTGATTCCCTATGGTCTTGTTTTGGAAGTTCTATATAATTTCCATTGTTTTGTTGGGTTGGGTCTTATTCTCTTTTGATTTGTTCGATTATGTCAAATCTGATGACAGGAGCAGGTATTTCAAAGATGGCAAGATATATTATGGTAGCAATTTTGGATTTACTATTGGCTTGGATTTTTTTGTTTGTTTTTATTTTAAAAAGCAAAACAGAAAAAAGGGTGGAAATAATACAGAATACTATTGACTTGCTTTGAAGCCCTTTATTGCATTCATTGTTTTGTTTTTGTTGTTTCTATTCTATTCTGTTCTGTTTGATTTTTACCGTCTGAAGTTATCTGCAGCTATTTTGAAGACATCAAAAGGCATTATGGTAACTATTATTGATTTTGTAACGTTTTGAAGTCCTATATCTCCTACACTGGTTTGTTTTGAATGTGTATTTTGATATTTTAGGGTAGAACACTCTGTTTTAGAGCGGAACACTCATTGTCTATTTTTTGTCTAGTCAGTCTAGGTATTTGTGAGAGTGAGGTATTAAGGTCCCCAACTACAGTTGTGTAAGTGCTTATTTGCTTTTTCATGTCTGGTAATATTTGTTTTTGCATTAATTTCTACCACTGATTTCTTATCTTTCCTGTATGACTACATGCTTCTACCTGTAGCATTCATTGTAATAGAACTTTTGTCATTTTTAGATTCATAGTGTGTGTTGTAGTCAGGGGTTACAGGGAGAACAACTGCTACAGGACACAGTGTTTGTAATATTGTTTTATAATAGTCACCCAAAGGTATACACAAGAAAGTACAGGAAAATCTGTCCACAACACTAAGACCCAGGTTAGCCGAGGGCCTAGATCCCACAGCAATATCATGTGAGAGTCCCACTAGAGACCCAAAACACATGACAATGCCTCCCACAGTACCAACTGGGAATCTAAGAGCCCACAATAAGGGCTCACGCCAGTCTATTTACGGTTCTGTGCTGGGAAGGCCACAGGTCAGCGGTGGAACTAGAAAGTCTATGCCAGCAGGGTGAAGGAGCTGTGCAGTGGGTTGAGGGTTCTACGTAGGAGCTGAGAGGTCACGCTCAAAAGAAGAAGTGGGGCTGCCCTGAAGAGTACCACAGCTGTCCCCAACGGCGACGAGGTCCCGCGCTCCTCCGACGATGGAGAACAGTTGAGCACAGGTCAGGAAGCCCAGCGTGACCAGCTTCTCCAGCACACAGCCTCCCCTCCAGAGCCAGGAAGCGATGCTCAGGGTGAGGAGTAGGGCTCCCGCAACGTGAACCACAGCCACTCTCACCGACGAGGTCCCGAGCTCCTCCGACGATAATGTCTGAATCCATATTGGGGAAGCCAGCATGACAAGCACCTCCAGGAGAACCAGCGGCTCGAACAGCAGCTCTTGAAAGAACCCACAATGCCTCCTTCTTCTTCTCCACATCCCTATTTATGCTGGCAACTTTCTTCAGGTGGAGCATCTTTACTCAACACCAGTTGAAGCTGGTGCTAAGTTGACCACCAGTTTGTAATCCATAACAGTGTGTTTCTGGGGTACCCTTGAGAATTTTTGAAGTGCTATTCTGATGGTTATGAATTTCTTTTGGTGCTCTTTGTCATGAAAGTGTCTTAATTCTTCATCACCTTTGAATAATATAGAGATTTTTTTAGGGCTTGGAATACATCATCCCAAACTCTCCTGACTTTTAAATTGTGTGTTGAAAATTTTCCTGTAATTGTGACATTTTCCTTCATAGTGATTTGTTGCTCTTCTCTAACTGCTTCTAAGATTCTGTTCCTCTGTGGGAATTCTGAGATTTTGACTAGGACATATCATGGAGAAGTTCTTTTCTCTTTGTGGCTATTTGGGCTGTATATGCTTCTCTCATTTCGATGTTACATTCTTTTCCTTGGAAAGTTTTCTGCTACCATTATAGGTAACAGTATTTTTATGCCATTTGTCTTCTAATTCTTCATTAATTCTACTTAATCATATATTAATTTTCTTTTCATTGTCTATTTTCTTGTGGATCCAAATTTCATGTATTCTTTTAGTTTTTAAGGTATTGCTCATTAACTGGTCGGCAACAACCACATTATTTCTAGTTCTGACACTCTGTCCTCTCATTGGTCACTTCGGCTGTCCATACTTTCAACAGAATTTTCAAATTGAGAATGATATGGAAAGAAAGTGATGGACAGGTAGCAGGGAGACTTGTATAGGGACAGGCACAACACTAAGGCACAAGTCTAGAGTTTCTGGAATGGCAAGGATCTTGGAAACGACTGAGTCCAGCAGTGATCAGCTCTTCAGGGAAGCAGTTCTGCACATACTGCAGTACAATGACACATGTGTCCTGAACAGTTCTTTAACAGCTTCTGATACAAAAATTGAAAATGGCTAAATGGTCCCAGAGGAGAGACAGGAGAGACAAAATGTCCCAGAAATGGTACAAACACAAATGATTTCCACAAACAAACTTGGATATTACAATTAGCTAGAGAGGAGTAAGTGCTACCAGCCTTTACAATGGTATCTAATATATTTTGTAACATCAAGTTTTCTTAATCCTAGAGTAACAGTGATTTGGTTTTCCAACAAATGATAGAACTAATTTTTCTAATACAGCAAGAATACTTTTGTCATTTATAAAAAGAATTTCAGATCACAGATTCATGGGCTATTAAAACTGGAGTGTTTCTAAGCCACCTATTCATTTGAAAGGTATGGAAACTAATACAAAAGGTATAAGTAGTTTGTCAAGGCTTTCTAGAATTCCATTTTAATTTTTCAGTTAAATACATTAGATTACCTCCTCATTATCACTGGCTAACAAAACAATTTAATAAAGAATGTACAATTGCTTTAATTTTTGGTTTGAGGTCTTTCCAAAATTCATGTAACTCTGTTTGCTCTAATTTTGGTTAATAGTTCCATTAAAAACAATTGCTGCTGAACAACAGAATGATGGAAAGAGACAGAAAATAAAAGAAAATCTTCATACACTGAAAATAAATCACAATGTTTTTTCTTTTCTTTTTTTTTGTTGGTACCAGGGATTGAACTCACAACCTCACACTTGCCAAGCAGGTGCTAAACCACTGAGCCAAACTCCTGGCCCACAATGTTCTTTTTTTAATAAGAAGATAATTCATAGTAAACTCAAGGGAAATTTAAAAATGTTTTCTAAAGAATAATAATTTTAAGAAAGCAATTGTGAAGAAGACAATCATTACAACGGTCAAAACCACGTGATTCTTCCATAAGCCCCAAGGGGAGAGATCAATATCCACACTTGTCAGGAATTCTTCACCAGTGCATCTGAAATTTAACACAAAAGGGATAAAACTTCGTTGTTTTAACATACATTAAATTTCCCTCTGTACCATCAGTATTCCTTTGACAAAGAATTCTATAGGTTAACCAAACATTAATAGTTATCACTTCAATTTATACTAGTTAAGAGTCATGGAAGTGTGCTTACCATTTGCTAGGTAATATCTAGGCAACTAATCCCTAAATAGTCCAAAGAGGAGATATAATATACATTTAAAGAAGGAATAGGATTAGGTTTAAGAACCTTGGCCAAGATTACAGAGTGAAACTCTTTTCCTAGCCTCTGATTCATTTGTTCCCAAATGAATAACTCTGTTCTAAGAAATTATTTATAAAGTACTTTTTACTTTATTTTGATGAGCAAGAGTAAGGGTTTATCCTGTTGTCACAGTCCTTGCTAAGAAACTCAAATCTCCTTGTCATTCTGCTCTACTATAAGAAAGTCATCGGGAACACAATCTATGAATCCTAAAAGTAGGACAACAGGGAAGGAATAAGGGCCTTGGTGAGATTACATTCTATTGGCTCTTGCACCAAGAGTGATGGGCATCAAAGATACTCAGCTACAAGACATTAACAGTATGCCCAGGTATCAGATTCAAATCATTTGTAGTTGAAGCAGAGCAGGATGGACTTGTCCTGCTACAGATAAAAAATCTCCTGTACTCAAAATGCCTACGGTAGCCAAAATGTATTGCCTGCTCCCATTCTTGTGCATCTCTTGGAACTTGGCAGTACTAAAACCATCTGCAGCCTCTTTTGTTTGAAGCCTATGGCAGATCCTCCTGCACTGCTCCCACTTTTCTTATCCACTTCCACCCAACCAGCAGACTGGCAGTGAATTTTTATTATAAATTTTCCACACCTGGATCCAAGCAAATGACACTGGTTGGGTAAAAAGAATCACTCTTCATACAGGGCTTTACAGCCAAAAATTCCAAACAGAAATTTGTCTCAATTGTGTTTTATACAGTATATTAATTATAAAATGACTTCTTTTGAGTACATTTGAGATTCAAATGGGCTGTTTTGATAGTTAAGCAAAACATATAGTCTCTGCTTTCTGTGAGCTCAACCTGTGGCAATAATAGCAGCCAAAAGGGCAGCAACAGAATAAAGGAAGAGAACAATGCCCAGCCACAACCTGGCAGTTCTGTTTGCATCACGTATTGGAAGACACCATGAAACAAAAAGAAATATTCTCTCTTCTCACATAATTGTATGTATGAGAACCAAACATTAACAACACACATGTAAAAGGAAAATATCATTAATATTTTAAAACAAGGTCTTCTAACTTCATTAAAACTGCACTCTTGTTTTAATGTCACTATGCAGAAAAGACATTTTTTCTCAATATCTTGAGATACGTTTTTGTCTCTTTATAAGATGCATTTTATGCATATTTACACTCAAAGACACACTCAACTGTGCAGATTTTCTTCTCATGAACTCTTCCAATTCCTGAGGGAAAGGGAATTTCCAGGATCTTGTGGCTGCTCCCCTGTTAACTCCTACTATTGTCCATGGGTGGGGCTCACAGATACCACAGACTGTATGTCCTTGATTCACTATCAAAGTAGCCCATTTCAAACTGTAATGTCCTCAGAAGGCAAAAAATTTAAACCAAGCATGAAAACATCTACATACTCTTTCAAGCATAGCCCAAGTATTTCTCCATATTCAATATAATATTTATTACAGAAGAACACAAGAGTTGTGCAGCATTTCACAAGCATTAGTGCAGAAAGACTCATTTGCAGATGGGAAAAGTTAGGTGAAGAATGATTTGTTCACTGAAAGGACTTATACCAGCTGTAAGCCCAAAGGTCTTTCTCCAGAAAAAAGCCAGAAGGGAGCAAATTCATTATGATACTGAGCACAGACTTACATTACATAGTTGGGACAGCCACCACTTTCAGTTTCACTGAGTCCTTGACAGAATTCTTGCCCCGAAAATTCATTGTGCAGCAAAGGCTAAAACACAATGGGAATTAGAGCAAAGTGAGTATTTTTCTAAGAAATTTAGCACAATTTTGTCCCTGTATTTTTTCTTTCTTTTTTTTTCTTTCTGAAAACATACCAAGTTTTAGATTCACAGTCCTTTTCACAGAAAGCAATGAGGCTCATTTTCCTGGCATTGACATGGTCTAGGGTTTGAGGTATTGATTTCAGTTGGCCAAGAAGGAGACCACTGAATAGATTACCTCAGACTGAAACTCTGTCCTTCTCCTCTCCACTGTATCACACACCCACAGTCACTAAACTTGGTATGATAACAGTGGTGCTCAATGAATAATGTTGATTTATGGCAACAATCTTTGGTTCCTGTTTGATTTTATCAAAACTAGCTGCAATATGGAAGCTAGGAACACACTTGTACAAGTAATTTCCCTTTTCTTTTTTTTGTGGCATTGGGGATCAAACTCACAACCTCATGCCTAGTCAGAGAGGCACATAAGCTGCTGAGCCAAACTCCCAGACCTAGTTTTTTGAGGCAGGGTCACACTATGTAGTTCAGGCCGGCCTTGCTCACATTGTAACCCAAACCAGCCTGGAATTCACAACATTCCGCCTGCCTCAGCCTCCCAAGTGTTGGGATTAAAGGCGTGCGCCACCACGCCTGGCTTAGTTTCCCTTATTGAAGAGAAAGTTTTGTGCTTTTTTTCTGCTAGTTCCATCTTGGTTAAAGAGTCATTCTTTTCAACGACTTGTACTCTAAGTAGCATTTTGGCTATTCTTTTAAGATTATGAAGCCAGTATATTAATTCTTGTTATTCTCTAATTATTTTATTTTTTTCTTAGAAGTAAGAAGAGTGCTTTATTTTACATCTTCTTTAGTAGTATCTACTATATTACATTAAAATTTAAAAGGAAAAAATTTTGGGGGATTGATTAGCATGCTAAACCTAATGTGGTTATGAGCGTTACATGGTCTTTGTTTTTGTTCTTAGTCAAAATGCAAACTATGCATTCTAGTCTCATATCATCTCATTTATTTCCTTACAGAACTAAAACACAACAGTATATTTTCATCAATTGGTCAGTCTTTACTGTGAGACTTACCACAGGCTTTACCTCCTGCAGAGTGAGGAGATATGAAAAGCCCCAGTCAACACCCTGATCTTGTGCTAATCAATGCTAATAGGGATTTCTCATCCACTGCTCCTTAGAGCAATAGCCAGGAAAACGAGATGATCAGGGTTTACTTTGGTTGTTCCCAGCCTGGGACCCCAGTCACAAAGACAGACAAACACAATTACCATTAGGCCGTAATATGGAATATTGATGTACTGAAGCCAAGCAAGCCGAGATTCACTGAATCCAAAAAAAAGTACCACAAACCAAACTCTCTATAAAAAAGCAAAAACCATGAATCATAACAGGTCCAATAATTTCAGGAAGAATTCTGGAACACTTCTTTTTCAAGAAGCCTACAACCTTCATATTGATACTATGCAAACTGCATATGCAGTGTTGTTTAGAGAATAATGACAACAAAGAATAAATTATTCAGTACAGACATAATTTTCATTTTGTATATTTAGAGCCAAGTTTAACTCAATCTTTGGATGCAGAACTGATGAACATGATGGGTCAACTCTATTGTGTATTGTAAGGAAACCACAGCCGTCTCTTCCCCTAAAAATCTTGGCAATTCTGAAAAAGAATAGAAAAATCATAGGCATCACATAACTCACTCAACTTCCTTACAAAAATAATGTGTCATTTACAAAGGTTTGCACTTTATTTCCACAACTTGGGGTAGAAGAAGACTTACAATAACCAAAAATCAAGTACTGATAAACCCCATAATGTGGTGAAATACAGGAGATAATATGGTCAATGCATGCATTTAAACTGACACAAAAGCAGTATCACCATGGCGACGCCAGGAAGAATTGCTTAAGATGAACAAGTGGCACAGAGAGGTTCACATAAAACTTGTCTTCACTGGAACAAAATCTACTGGGATATGCAAAAACTATCAATGTTGCTGGTGAGTGTGCATATATTCAGACGTCACTTAACCAAATGTTTAGTATATAGCAGGGCTTATCTAACTAAATCTAATTTTAGAACTGGTTTTAAAGCTGCATATAGACATCCCTACATAACACTCTTTATAAGCATCAAACAAATCAATGAAAACATTTTTATTTATTGAGATATATTTTATTTAGTGGATCACATAGTTCTTTCTCAATGAAATCTACATTGGTAGCTGCCAAATTCAAATGTGTAAGAAAAACAATTTGTCAAGAGCTTATGGCAGCAATGGTGAACCTTTTAGAGCTTTCAATAATAACAAAAATACAGCTGTGGCATGAGTGTTATAGGTTCCCCACCACTGACATACACTAATTATCTGTCATTTAAAGACATGTACTCTTAATGTAGCAGAAAGAATCTGTGTTTCAAAACGCAAATCACTTCTGTTTAATAGATATTGTAATAGAAAATGTTTCAGTATTCTCATAATTCACCTACGTGAATGGAAAATTTAGGTATATGTAAGATTAGAACTACATCACTATTTCTAAAATAGATAAGCAGATATGTTGATATAGGAGATTGCCACAAATGCAGAAAGGTGGTGACTGAATGCTGTGAAATTATGAATGTTTCAGTATTTTAAACTTGTATTAGTCCATGTTAATATTACATGATGGTAAAGTTCACTTTAGAAAGTTGGTATGCATATTTAATATGTCTTAACCATTTGGTTCCTACCCTATTCCAAAAGTATTCCTCATGCTTTCCTGTTCACTCCTTCACTTCAATCACTTCAAAATTAATGTGTTATTTATTTATCTCACAAAAACATGCCACTTAGTTGTCTGTGCCTGGCTAATTTCACTTAACATGATTGTTTCTAGGTCCATCCATTTCCCTGCAAATGACTTGATTTCATGCTTCTCTATGTCTAAGCAGTATTCCGTAGTGTATATACACCACATTTTCTTAATATACTCATCTGTTAATTGATATGCCACAGTTTAGTCATTGAGAATTGCACTGATACAAACATGGCTATGACTCTATAGTATACAGTCCATGATTCTTTCTGGAATACATCCAGTTTGTGTAGCTGAGTTAAATCCTCTTTCAAATGGTTTAAGAGTCCAGTGATGGCAAACTATGGTGTTTTTTTTTTTTTTCTTTTAAGGCAAAAGATGTCAGCATATGAGGTTTTTTCCCAACCTAAAACCTCAGTATTCAGGTTAGTTGCAGTGTCAGCACTTCGTGGTAAATAAGTGGATTTGGGGTTGCAGTGCTGGTACTCCCCTGCAGAATGTTCAGATTATAGTAGTTTACCTTTCCAGCAACACTGTATGCAGTTTCCTTTTTCTCTGCATCCTTGGTTGTAGGTGTTTGTGTTCATTTTTGAGTCTTTTTCTATTGATCCACATTTGTGTTTTTCACTGTACTACGTTGCTGCTTTTAACTACTTTCTTCTAGTAAAATTTGAAATGTGTATAAGGATGCCTCCACCATTACTGTTGGGCTCAGGACTGCTCTGGCTATTCTGATTCTTTTTTTATTTGAAATGAATTTCCCAACTGCTCTTTCCAATTTGTTGAATAATATTGCTTTTTAATGGGGATTGCATTGAATGTATATATCTCTTTATTAGCCAGTCTAACAATTTTCACACTTCCAACCCAAGAACAAGGTATGTTTTTCCATTATTGTTTTCCTCTTCAATTTCTTCCTTCAAAGTACTGTTCAGTAAGACTTTCACCTCTTTTGTTAAGATGATTTCTATGTATTTAAATTTCAAAGCATTAGTTAAGAACTATTTTTCTGAAATCTTCTCAGTGGGTTCATCATTGATGTACAGGACTGACAATTTGTTTTTGTGTATTAATTTTGTATACAACAACTTTACTCAACTTGTCTGTCAGATCTAAAAGATCTCTGGTGGAGTCTTTTGGGTATTGTATGTAAGTAATCTTATCACCAGCAAAAAGGAAAAATTTGACTTCATTTTGATATTTATATCCCTTTTTTCTCTTCATAGGTTGTTCTGACTAAAATCAAGCTCCATATTGAATGAGAGTGACAGGAGTAAATACTCTTGTCTACCTCAAGACTTTACAGAAGATTCTTTTAGAGGTTTTCCCCATTTAATTTGAAGTTTGCTGTGGGTCTGACAGATGTGGCTTTTGTCATTTTCAGGTAAGGTACCTTCCTACACATTTGCAAAATAGTACTTATGGTATAGGAATGAGTGTTGGGTTTTGTCAGAGGCTTTGTCCGCGTATATTGAAATATGATTTTTTTTTTAATCTACTTATGCAATACATTATATTTACTGGTTTACATTGGTTGAAACATTGTTGCATTCCTAAGATAAAATCAACTCATTCTTGATGTATGATTATCTAGTGTGCTGTTGAATTCTGTCAGTGAGGACCTAATTGAAGTTTTTTGTATTTATGTTCATGAAGGATATTAGTCTGCAGCTGTTCTACTTTTGTCAAGTCATTCTCTGGTTTTGGTATTAGGGTAATGCTGCTGTCAAAGGATGCATTTGAGAAGAATGATATCCTTTCTATTATATGGGAAAATTAAGGGGGAGCAATGGTGTTAGTTCATCGCTAAAGATCTGATATTATTCAGGTACAAATCCATCTGGTCCTAGGCTTTTCCTAATTGGAATGGTATAATACTTCAAGGTCATCATTTGTTATTGATAGGTTTTGTGCATATTCTTGGCTCATCTTAGTTGCTTCATATGTGTTTAGGAATTTAACCATTTCTTCCAGATTCTCCAAACTCTTGGAGCATAAATTTTGAAAGCAGCTTCTGATAATCCTCTGGATTTCAGTGGTGTCTGCTGTAGTTTAAAATTTTGATTTTTAATTTTCTTAATTTGAGCCTTCTTTCCCTTCTGGTAACTTTTACCAAGGTTTATCAACCTTGTTTATCCTCTCAAAGAAATAAATCCTTGTTTTGCAGATTCTTTATGTTCTTTTAAAGTTTCGATTTCATTGATTTCTTCTACAATACTATACTTTTGTTTCTTCTACTGGATTGGTGTCTGGTTTATTCTTTTCTAGGAACTTCAGAAGTATAATTAGGTCACTTATTGGACCTCGCTCTGTTTGACTAATGTGGGCACTCACAACTATAAACATTCCTGTTAGAATTTCACAGATTGTCATATGTAGTATTTCCAGAATAATTTGCTACTAGGAATTTTTAAATTTCTCTGAATTTTTTCAGTGACCTACTGATCATGTAAGAGGTTCTTATTCTATTTCTATATGTCTGCGTAGTTTCTGTGGCTTGTTTTGCTGTTAATTGCTAGTTTTTTTTCATTCTGATCTTACAGGATACTTGAGATTTTAAAATTTATTATATTTATTGTTACTTTATGGTTTTAAATGAGGTCTGTTTTGAGAAAGTTATTGAGCATGTTTAAAAGAGAATGTATTCTATTGATGGTAGATGAAATACTCTACAACCTGGTTAAGCCCATTTGATCTACAGTGTATTTTATTTCTGATGTTTTGTTGTTGCTGATTTTCTTGTTCACCTGTTTGTTATAGTGTCTTGCTGAGGTCTGCTGCTGTGATTATAATAGAACTTCTGTCATTTTATGTCTAATAGTGCTGGATTTAGGTGTGTACATATTTGTGATTGTTACCTCTTCCTGATGTATTTAGCAGCTTTCTTTTTCTATGGTGTCCAGTTTGGGTTTAATATTTATTTATCTTGCTAGATACGAGTGTAGTTACCCCTGCTTACTTTTGAAGTATGACCTTTGGAATTTCATTTTTCATGCTTTCATTTTCAGTCTAAGAAGGTCTTGGCAGGTACAGTGTATTTCTTGCCTGAAACACATAGATGAACCTTGTGTGTATATCTAGTTTTACAGTCTGGCTTTTAATTAAAGAGTTACAACTATGAACAGTGAATGTTATTATTGAAAGCTGTGCACATGTTCTTGTCACTTTCTTGTTCTTCTTGTGTTCCATTCCTTTCTTTTGTCTATTCTTTTAGTAATTTTTCTCACTGAGCTTTCTTCTTTCCCACTGTGTCTCAACTGATGTCTTGTTTATTTGTACTGATGATGATTCCTTTAAGTACTTCCAGCAATTCTAATTTGACAGACATAAATTTGTCTATCTCACATTTATCATGGAAGTCTTTATTTTTCCTTTGATTTTGAAGGATTGTTTGCAGGATACATTAATCTGGGTTAGCAATTACTTTCTTTCAGGTCTTTAAATTTTCATTCTGGGCAGGAAACTAGACTAAAACAGCCTGCCCAGCAGATGGTGCATGCTGCAGGCAGGATCGAGCTACCAGAAAACTCCAAAACAACAGTGAAAAAAATCAAACTGGAGGGTGAACCAAGCCATCAGAGAGGCAGTGGGTGGAGCCAACAATATCAAGACCATGCCCTGGTTGAGTTGCACACACAACCCCAAGTGAAATCTGTAGTGTGGTACAGTCTGAAGCAAAAGTGAAGGACAAGCAATTTGTAAATTAGGTGAGTCAGTCTGGTGCTTTGGAAACAGACACACAGAACAGAAGTGGGTGGGGCAGCCAGTCTATATTAAAGGGCTCTGGGGAACTCCAGCAACAGACCAGACCTAGCTCCCACATTCACAGGCCAAGATCAACTCCACAGCGAACACAAACCATGCAGCAAACCAGGTGGAGGACACAGAACATTTCTGGGAACTGACTTGGACACTACCACAGACCTGTGAACACCAGAGGAACTTCACTACTTTTATTTCTGTTTGTCTGATTGGTTATCCTTTTTCTGTCTGATTGGGGTGTTTTGTTCTGTTTTTGTGATTATTATTGTTTCAGTTGGGCTTTGGTTTTTCTATTGCTGTTCTTTCCTTCTCTGTCTTTTTTTTTTTCATTATTTAGGCTTATTACCTCTCTGTTTTCTTCTCATTCTTTCTCTCTTACCTCAAATACTTACTGAAATTATAATATCTTCAAGTGAATAAACATTGTCTCTCTTCTTTTCTCACTACTTCAAAACTCCTATATTTTATCTTTCAGTCCTTCTCTCCTGTGTCCTCCAACTTACTAAAACTTGGGCGATCATTACTTGCCGTTCAGCCTTGTGGCTACGATATTTGGCCTCAATAATCTCTCTACCCTGTCCCCTCTTGACACCACCCCACCCCTGCAAAAGGGTAACATTACTCCACTAAGGAGAAAATCATTGTGTGCTAGTTGCTGGTATATGTTGAATTTGGTATACAACTGTAGAATTTGATCCTATGGTCAAAGGTAGCAGGTTAATAGTTACCACAGTTTGTCAGTAGCTCAGCTGTACTTCATACTATTGCTGTTGCTATTGCTAGTGCTAGTGCTATTGCTGGCTGAACTGCTTTAGCCAGGATGTCATACATGCTATAATCAGTTTTTCTCCCTTATCTGATAACACAGATTGTACTGGGCCATAATCATCAGCATAGTCCAGTACTAAAAGACTGGATGCTAAACCAAATAGAAAATTTTTATCTTCAACAAATAGGGAAGGTAGGGTCTTGAGATAGACATAAAGAACCAACTATATCTAAAAGACAGAAGAACAGAATTCCCTGAAGAACAACCATCTCTTAGAGAAGCCTCAATACTAGTGATAGAACTATCTACCTAAGAAATCAGCAAACAGAAACAAAGGAAACAAAATAAATGAAAAATTACAGAAAACAAAAAATGACAAGTCACAGAAGAAAAATGCAACCCCAGACTCCCAGACTACCTAGGACAAGCCCAAAGCACAATGAGATAGAGCAAACTAGAAGTCAATCAGTAGAACTCTGAAATGATAGCCACGGAAGTGAAAAAAAAATGGAAAAGGCTATAGAAAAAAATAATCTCTCAGACACAAAAAGAAATGTTTATCAAAATGAAAGATATTAGAATAGACAAAGATAAAAATAGAAAACCTTAAGAAAATGATTGATATCATATATGCCCAACATAGGAAAGAAATAGAATCCATGAAACCTATACAAACAGAAATCCAAGAGATTAAAACCGCCACTGAAACTATGCACAACAGATACTCAGCTGAACAAAGGTGAGGATACACTACAGACCTCAAAGACAGAATTACACCTAGTGACTATGAAAAGAAAGATATCTTAAAAATAGCAAAAGACCATGAAAAAATCCAATAACTACAAGATAAAGCAAAGATGAACAACATAAGATGGATGGGGTCAATGAAAAACCTGGAGACAGCGCAAATGCCATAAAAAACTCTTCACAGAAAGAATAGCAGAAAAACTCCCAAACATGGATAAAGAATTTGACATACAATTACATGAAGCATATAGAACTCCAAACAATGAAGACAAAAATAAATCTACGCCAAGACATATAATAAGACTCCAGAAATTCAGCACAAAAACATTAATAAAAGCAGTTAGAGAAAAGAAATCATCTTTAAAGGTAAGTTCATTAGAATCATAGTAGACTTCTCTACACAAACCCTCCAATCAAGGAGAGCTTGAAATGAGATATTTCAAGCCCTAAAAGAAAACAACCTCCAACCTAGATTGATATACCCAGCAAAACTATCTTTCAAAGTTGATGGAGAAATAAGATACTTTCATGACAAAGAACACCTAAGGAAATTCATGACCACCAAACCAGCTCTCCAGAATGCTCTGAAGCATATACCAGAAAGAGAAAATGAAAACCAAAATCATAAGAACACCAATAAAAAGAAACCACCATATAGGCCATGCAAACAGAGGAAGAAAAGGCAAGGAGCCAACAAGAAAGCAATATGAGAAAAATAGGCCAACCACCAATGTAAATGGTCTCAATTCACCAATCAAAAGAAACATACTAGCAGAATGGACTAAGATAGAACCATATTTAGCATACAAGAAACACATTTAACTCAAAAAGAAATTCACAGACAGAGAAGCAAAGGATAGAGAACAATACTCCATGGGAACCCAGAAAAAAGCAGGGGTAGCTATTGTATTTGTGGAAAATTGAACTTCAAGCCAGGACTGATTACCAGAAATGAAGATCACTGCATTCTTGTTAAGAGAATACTCTAAGAAGTAGAGACTACAATCATAAATATATATGTACCAAACACTGGTGCACCCAACTATATAAAACAAATGCTAACAAACATGAAAAAACAAATAAGCACTAACACAGTTGCAATGGATGACCTTAATACCCCATGCTCACAATTAGATAGATCACCCAGAAAAAATCAAGAAAGAAATATCAGAATTAAAACAAATCTGTGAATAAATGTACTGGAGTATTAGTCAGCCATAAAGAGGGATAAACTTGAGAATTTTATAGGAAAATAGATACAACTTGAGAACAGACTCATAAGTGAAATAAATCAGACATGGATGTGTAAAGATCATATTATCTCACTAGCATGAGAAGCTGAAAGAAACTATATATATATATATGATAGATGATAGTTAGGATAATTATACTACCCATTGAGCCCATTGAAATGTTTATGCTAGATGTTCGTTCAGCTGATTAAATGCAGATCTCTTGCACTTTGAGTAACTGATTTGAAGATAACAATATGCAATGCATATACCATTGTTACCCTCTAATTATCATGTTTGAAATTTTATTTTATTTTGTTTCCTCTTTAAAATAAAATTTAAAAATTTGGGCTGGGGATGCAGCTCAGTGGTACAAGTCCCTGGCTGGCAAGCAAGCGGTTGTGAGTTTGATCCCCAGTACCAGAAAAAAAATTAAATTTACTTTAAAAAATGAAATGTATTAGGTAAATGTCTACAGGGTGCTCCACACAACAACAATACACATTCTTCTCAGATACACATTGGACATTCTCCAAAACAGAGCACATATTAGCCCATAGAACATGCTTAAGTAAATGCAGAGGAATTGAAATTATCCCATGTGTATTATCTGACCATAGTGCAGTGAAATTGAAAATCAACAGCAAAAGAAACCGCAAAACCTACATAAATACATGGAAATTGCACAACACCCTTTTGAACAACCAATGGGTCACAGAGAAAATTAAGGAAGAAATTAAACAGTAGCTACAATTAAATGAAAATGCTGATACAAAATTTTTGGAACACAATGAAAGCAGTCATATGAGAGAAATTTTTTTATTTTAAAAAGTTAAGCAGAAAAAAATAGAAATGATATAGATTTCAAAAAATAGAAAACTAACACTAGTGAACATATCACATATTGTTATCTTAGAAGTAGTTGTTCAGGTTACAAAATCTAGGCACAAAAGCAATCAATCAAACAATGACAGCACAAACTGTTCTTTTTGATGAACTAACAGAGATTACCAAAATGCCTATCAACCACAGAATGGATAAAGAAAATGTGGTATTCTTATACTATGGAATATTACTCAGCTGTAAAAAAGGATAATCTTGAGGTTTTATAGGTAAATGGAGGCAGCTTGAGGCTATACTCATAAGTGAAATAAATCAAACTCACATTTATAAATATCATATTGTCTCCCTAGTATAAAAAATAAAAAATGAGAGAAATTTTTGGTGGTAAATTCTCACATCAGGAAAACAAAATGAGCTAAAATAAGCAACTTAATTTTGAACCTTAAACTTCTAAAAAAGGAAGAAAAGATCAAAACCAAAACTTGCACAAGAGAAGGAATTATAAAGACTGGAGTACAAATTAATACAATTGAAACTAAAAAACAACACCAAGAATCATTGAATCAAAGAGTAGTTTCTTTGAAAAATTAAACAAAATTGATAAGCCCCTAGTCAACCTCATTAAGCAGAGGAAAGAAAAGATCCAAATTCAAGCAATTAGGTTTGAAAAGGGTAAAATCACAATGGATCCTGAGGAAATCCAGAAGGTCATCAATCCCCACTTCAAGAAACTGTACTTGAATAAAATGGAAAACACAGAAGAAATGGACAGATTACTAGACACATATGAATTACCAAAACTGAATCAAGAAGATATAAATATTCTAAACAACCAAGTATCAGTTCATGAAACTAATAATATGATTAAAAACTTACCAACAGAGAAAATTACAGACATTGATGAATTCACTACTGAATTCTATAAGAAATTTAGTGAAGATCTACAAAAGCTCAAACGTTTTAATGAAATTGAAAGAAAGCAATACTTCCAAAATCATTTCTGGAGGCAAATATTACCATGATTCCAAAATAAGAGAAGAATTGAACCAAAAAAAGAAAACTACAGGCCATTCTCCACAATGAACAATGAACATTGATGCCAAAATTGTCAATAAGATACTGACAAACAGAATGCAGAAAATCATCAAGAAGCTTATATACCATGACCAAGTAGCATTCATCCAAGGAATGCAGAGATGGTTCAACATATGCAAATAAATAAATGTAATACATCATATCAACAGTGTCAAAGACAAAAATCACATGATCATCTCAATAGATGCTGAAAAAACTTTTTAACAAAATCTAACACTGATTTATGTTAAAAACCCTACAGAAAATTGTAGTAGATGATCTTTATCTCAATCGAACAAAAGCCATCTACAACAAACCAACAACTAACGTCGTACTAAGTGGTCAAAAACTGAAAGCTTTTACTCTGAAATCAAGAACAAGGCAAAGATGTCCACTATTATCACTCCTGTTCAATATAGTTCTGGAAACATTAGGCAGAGCAATTAGACAAGGGAAAGGAATAAAAGGAATAAGGATAGGAAAGCGAAAAGTTAAAGTAACATTATGACATGATACTCTACATGGAAGACCCCAAAATCTCTAACAAAAGACTTGTAGATTTAATAACCAAATTCAGTAGTGTAGCTGGATACAAAGTCAACACTGAAAATAAACAGTATTCCTATACACAAACAACAAATTCACTGAAACAGAAATTAGTGAAACAACACCATTTACAATAGCAACCCCCCAAATGAAATACCTAGGAATCAATGTAACAAAGGCAGCGAAATTGAAAATTATACTGCTATAAAAAGGAGCTCAGAGATGATATCAGAAAATGGAAAGATATTACTTGCTCATGGATAGGAAGAACCAACATAGTGAAAATCAGCATAACTACAAAACTGTCACACAGATTTAATGCAATCCCAATCCAAATGCCGTTAGGATACCTCACAGAACTAGAGAAAACATTCCTAAAATTCATTTGGAACTATAAGAGTCCTAGAATAGAAAAATCAATTCTAGGCAACAAAGTCAAGGCAGGAGGCATCACAATCCCTGACTTGAAATTATACTGCAAAGCTACCATGATAAAATCAGCATGGTATTGGAAAACAAAACAAAACAAAAAAACAACAAAACAAACAAACAAAACAGACCTGAAGATCAGATGAACACGTTAGAATATATAGAAACAACTCCAAGCACACTGAGACACCTTATCTTTGACAAAGGGGCTAAACATGTTCACTGGAAGAAAGCCTCTTCAATAAATGGTGCTGGAAAAACTGACTTTTCACAGGCCAAAGACTAAAACTAGACCTATGTCTATCACCATGTACTAAGCTAAGATTAAAATGGATAAAAGATCTAAATATGAAAACAGAAATACTAGCTCTATTGGAAGAGAAAGTTGGTAGAAATATTGAAGACATAGGTGTAGGCTAAGAGTTCATGAACAAAACTCAGACTGCACAAGAAATGATTCAAAGAATCAACAACTGGAATCTCATCTTATTAAAAAGATTTTGCACAACAAAAAGCACCAAAAAGAGTGAAAAAGCAATCCACATCTTGGGAAAAAAATCTTGGCAAATTATCTCTCAGACAAAGGAATTATATCTACAACATATAAAGAATTGAAAAATAAATCAGACTCCTTAAATTCAAAAACCCAACCCCCAAAATGGGCATCTGAGATTAATACACACTTCTCAGGTGAAGAAATACAAATAAATAAATAAAAATAAATACATGAAAAAATGTTCAACATCATCGGTAATTTGAGAAAAACAAACTGAGACAACACTAGAGTCCATCTTACCCTGGAAAGAATGGCTATCATCAGGGAAACAACTAATAACAAATGCTTGAGGGGGTGAGGGGAAAAAGGAACCCTTTTCCACTGTTGGAAGGAGTGTAGAACGGTGCAACCACTGTAGAAATCAGTATGGAGATTACTCAAAAAGCTAGGATTAACACTCCCATTTGACCCAGCTATTCCCTTTCTGAGTGTCTTTCCAGAAGATTAAAAACATCATACCACAGCAATATATGTGCACCCATGTTTATAGCAGCACAATTTGTAATAGATAAATCTTGGAAACAACTCAAATGTCCATTAACTGAGGAATGGATGAAAAAAAGATGTGGTATTTTTATATAACAGAGTACTACTCAGTCATAAATAAGGATATGTTTGAGACTTTTATAGGTAAATAGATGCAATTTGAGACCATGCTTCTAAGTGAAATAAATCAAACTCACTTGTGTAAATATCATATCACCTTGCTGTGAGAAACTGAGTGAATAAGATCTAAAATATATAATAGATATTGAGAGATGGGAAGAAATTGTTCAAAGGGATAAGGAACCTATAGGATAGGGGAGAGGGGAAAGGACAGCAGGGAAAAAGGGGGAAAAAAGCAATTCCGTTATACTATTAGTGCCTCTTAGTCCATGGAAAAGAAAAGTTTGTGCTAATATTGACTGGAGGAAATTTTAATGCCCATATCTTGTACTCTGAAAAACTACTTTAAAGATAACAATAGTCAATGTATTAACTATTGTTATTCTCCTATTGTGTTGTTATGAAATTTGTTTTACCTTTTTTCCACACACAAAAATATTTTCATTTCCCTCCTGGCCCTTACATTCTCTTATGAGAAATCTGATGTTATTTGCAGAGATTTGACCTCATAAGTGACTTGGCACTTCTAACAGCTTTTAATATTGTTGCTTTGTTTTGAACTTCTGGCATTTTGACTTCGTTGTGTTATGGGTAGATTCTTTTCCAATTGTGTCTATGTGTAGCCCTAATTGCCTCTGTTACCTAGGTACTTATCCCATTTCTAAATTTTAGGAAATTTTCTACTGTGATTTCATTGGGTAGATATTTTTAATTCTTTGTCCTTTATTTCAACACTTTTTAGGCCAAGAGACTTTAAATTTATTCTTTTAAATTTATGTCAGAATTTTTCTATAGCTGAATCAGCCTTGCTCTTTTCCCATCCTTACTCTGTATTCTAGCACTTCTCCCTAATTTTTGGCACCAGATGTTTTATCTTCTGATTAATCTTGTTTGCTGCTTAAATTTTCAATGGAATTTTTAAAATTTAGATAATTGATGTTTTCACCTTCAGGATTTCTACTTCCTCTTCAGTACTTCTTTTACATACTGAAATAATCTTTTAGACTCTGCATTACCTTCTTCAATTAATTCAATTGCTTTGCATATCTTCTTTGAGATCACTGGTAAATTTAGTTATAAATATATTCATATGCTTATGTGTCTTTATTGAGCTTACTATGCATTTTAAATATCAGTTTTTTAAATTCTTTGCCTGGAATTTCACCTACTTCCTCATCAGCGAGCTTAGCTTGGGCTGAGCTGTGTATTTGTGCACGGATCTTGTTGCCTTGTTTCCTCATTTTAGTACTGTCTCTGTGTTGAAGTTTGGAGTTCACTTTGGAAATGTTGTATATCTCCTGCATCTTAGTTACTTTTTACTCATTGTCCAGACGAAATACCTGACACCCAAAATTAGGGAAGGAAAGGTTTATTTTTACAGTTTTTTGGGAGTTTTAGTCCATACTTAAGTTGGCTCCAAGATAGCGTGGCATGGCAGGCCTGCTGTTCATGGCAGCTGCAAGCAGCAAGGCATGCTGCCAAGAGAGAGCAAAAAGTGGAAGACCTGCCTTTTCTTACACTGTATCTCAGCTACACCCTTGGGCATGTATAGCGCTCACATTGCTCATCCCAGCGCTAGACAACAAACTGAACATAAGCACTAGATTCAGCCCCATTAAAAGTATAAAGACTTGGGGGTACATAGTATTACCCAATACATTCCACCCCTGAACCCCCAAGGACTCATTTATATCCTTACTATAAAAGACATTTAGTCTATCTCTATGAGTTGCCAAAGTCCTAATAGTTTTAGCATTGCTGAAAAGTCTGAGTCCCAAATCTCCTCTGAGATCTGTGGCAAACTCTTATCTGTAACCCCCTGTATAAATGAAAGCCAGGTTAAGCACTTCTAACATATAAAGGCACAAGGTAAACATTACCATTCCAAAAGTTACAAACAGGGAAATTCAAAGCATTGTAACCAAAGCAAGTCTAAAATCCAGCAGGGCGAACATTAAGTCTTGGAGTTCTCTGCTCAGCATCTGAAGTAATCTGGTTACAAGCTCTAACAGGCTTGAGTGACTCCACCCTGTGGCACCTTTAGGGGTCTTAACTTCCATAGCTTTTCCTGGACGATCCATGTTTTTTGGCTCCACCCTTATATCTTTACACATGGTGCTCTGCAGGCGAGGTGGAAGCTGCCTTAGCCTTTTTTTGTACTTAAAACCAGTGCCACGTGGATGCCGCCAAGTTCCGCTGCAGGTTGGAGCAGTAGCCAGGCTTTCTTCTCTCTTGGCTCTAGGGGTTGGTTGCCTGGATTGCTGAGCTCTCTGAACCTGATTGTGAGGAACAGCTTCTCTATGCTGCCATTTTGGAATCTGGCATGGCCGCTGCCATTTTGGGACATGGCGTGGCCTCTGTCACCACTCTGGGACAGGGCACTCTGTGGCTTTTTTCTCTGAGCAAACTCTTTTACTTTTGAAGGCCTGAGGCTGCAAAGGGTGGAGGCCCACTGCTTCCGGGAGTGCCCCCAGGCCATCTTTTTTATTTTTGTTTCTTTTTAGCAATCAAGGTCTCAGCTCCATCTTTAAAGTCTATAGCTTTTTGACCAAACTCACAAGGTTTTAAATCACCATGCTGGGCTTCTTGCTCTTTATCTACAACATAAATCTGGCTAAGAACCCCCAACAAAAGCCAGGCCACCATTTTAATATTTGGTTGCCTAGAGATTTTTTTCCGCGAGATTAATAAGTCCTTTGTCCTTAATCTCAGTCTCAGGTAAAGTCTCTGGGCAGGGGCAGAATGCAGACAAACTTTCTGCCAAGCCATAACACACATCGTGTCTAGTCCAACACCCAATGTCCTCCTTCCCAGCAGAAACCTCCTGAGCCTGGTCTTTACCAGCAGGCTTTTTATCAGACTTCTGGTCTCCTGGGCTCTGACCAGAATCTCCCACACAGAACAACCTAAGCCATTTCAGCTCTATGCATGTAGACGACATCTCCGAACCTTTCCAAACTTTCCCTGCAAGCCATTTTTAAAGGCTCTCGAACCACTTGGTCAGGAATAGTCACAGCAATGACCCCACTTCTCTGGTAACAAATTCTGTCTTAGTTACTTTTTACTCGTTGTTGAGACGAAATACCTGACACCCAAAATTAGGGAAGAAAGGTTTATTTTTACAGTTTTTTGGGAGTTTTAGTCCATACTTAAGTTGGCTCCAAGATAGCGTGGCATGGCAGGCCTGCTGTTCATGGTAGCTGCAAGCAGCAAGGCGTGCTGGCAAGAGAGAGCAAAAAGTGGAAGGCCCGCCTTTTCTTACACTGTATCTCAGCTCCACCCCTGGGTGTGTATAGTGCTCACATTGGTCATCCCAGCGCTAGACAACAAACTGAACACAAGCACTAGACTCGGCCCCATTAAAAGTATAAAGACTTGGGGGTACATAGTATTACCCAATACATCCTATATTGGGAGGAGGGGGTTGTAAATGGTTATTTCTTCCCAGTGTTCCCCAGATTACAGGTATGATTCCTCAAGAAAGTATCAACTCATCCTTTTCTGGACACTCCTAACAGAGATGGACAGAATCTGAACACTTTTGGAATTGCCAAAGTACAAAATGGAGATTCTTCATGGATACTGCCCTCACCAGTGATCCAAAACTTGTTGCTGACAGTGTACTGGGAGCCACAGTGATGGTCCTCTTGTGTACCTCATAGCTTTCATGTGTGGTTGTTGTTGCTACTAAATTGTCTAATCTCTTCCATGAAGTGGCACTGAGGGTCTACAAGCCCACAGTGGGGATTAAGGGCTTGTTCTTTACCTACCAATGCCCATGCCTAGAGTGTACTTGGAAACCCACAGGGCAGTAAAATTTAAACTTTCCTGAAATTTTTAAAGAATATAATTCAAAATATAAGAAACACTCAAATGGTCTCCCCAAACTGGACACGATTCATGTAACTTAACTTTCACTCTGGAGAGGAGTGACTCCAACAAAAATCACTTCTGTTCTGATTAAGAACTAGAATTTCCATAATGCGAGCATGAAAGGCAAGCAGATAATCTGGTTATTTTATGAAGGAAACTATCAATCATAATTGTTATGTGTTTTGAGTTTCTCATTTATGAAGGTTTCATAATATTCCACAAGACCTATTTTCTAAAAAGCTAACTAGCAAGCCAGGCGTGGTAGTACACACCTATAATCCCAGCACTCAGGAGGATTAGAGGCCAGCCTGAGTTACATAGTGAGTCCAATGCCAGCCTAACCTACACAGAAAGACCCTGTCTTAAAAAATGAAAACAAAAACAAAACAAAACAAAACAAAAACCTAATCAGTAAATACAAGTCATAGTAACTATGTTATTAACCAAGTCATAGTAATTATAATAGAACAAAGGCAAAAAAGGGTCATGTATGAGTATTGAAGAAAGCTGTTAAATTCCCTTATGAAATCTATTTCAACATATGATTTTTTGAAAGCATCAGAATCCCATGTACAGAATTCTCAAATGAAGATTACATGATGGCTGAATGTGTACGAAAGAACAATGGAAAAGTTTCCTTCACAGAGATACACAGTTTCTACTCACCAGCGAAAACCAAAAATAGTTGTTCAAGAGACATGTTATTATGGGCAGCAGTGCACTCTGATCTCCTGCTATGGCCAGTGCCACCGAATCAACTGAACAACCCATCATCAAAAGGGTAAGCATCATAATGAAGAAAGCCTCCACTGCTGGTTTCAATCCTTGGAAATAAAAGAAGGAATTAGTTCAGCTGCCTACATTGTTTTATAATTGAGATGGTTTATTGTGCAAATAGCATTACAATAGTGTGAGAAACTAATACTAGAATGCACAAAGTAACCAAAAAACCAGGTACACTAGCTCACCAATTTTACTGTCCCCTGCATGTAAGTGTAGAAACTTAGCACAGTTTTATTTCACAGTTACTGCAAAGGCACTTTTCCAAGTACACTTTTGATTCAGTACATGTAATTTTGAGCAACTGCTGATTCCTGAGATGAAGTGTTAAGAGACAACACAAGCAGTCAAAATTCTTCCGTCTTCTCTCACAGTAACTCATCAATGACACACTCACTTAAGTGGACATTTCCACAGTACTTATTGGTTGCTATAACCACATAAATGTAGAAACTTGGATCAGAAATACAAGACATCTGTGTAATTTTAATATCTTCAAAAATGGATGGCAAAGCACCATACATCTCTTAAATAGAGAATAGGGAGTTCAAGCTTCACAAGTTACTTTGTGTACAATAATGACCTGTTGCTATAGGTTAAGCAGTCTAAAAATTTGGAAATAAGTGCAATAATATGAATTAGTAGTCCAGGAGCTTGTATGATATTCTTAAATTTTATGACACAACTTGTATTAATATAATGAAAGACTTAAGCTCTATTAGTAGTTATATCTTTTATTATGTTATAAAATATGTATTTTTAGTGTATGTGTGAGTGGGTGTGTGTGTGTGTGCAATGAGTGAGTAGTAAACTATGAATAAATTGCACAAGTGAATTTTTCTACATCCATGAAATAAATATTTCAATTAATTCAATAAACCCCAAAGTCATATTTTCTCACAGGACACTGGGAGGGGGAGAGAATACATGTATATATTTGATATCTCTCTCTGTATTTATATATGTATGTATACTTATAATTGTGTATATGTAAATGGATAGAGAGATACATACAGCTTTACAGATACAGGTCATGGCTTGGTCTGCATTTTGAGACTTATAAATGTACCAACAAAGGAAAATTGGCTTCACCTCACATCCAGGACTAAAGACACAGCCTAAGTACTTTTTTACTTACCTGTCATGACATACAGTATGCAAGTAAAGACAAAACTTTGCAACAACCTTCTGGGTACCAAATCACAAAACAGTTTTCCAAAGAAATATGATGACTCTCTGTAGTATCCACTCACGTACTCATTCCTATAGAAGACAAACAGATTATACATCCTTGATAACTTAATAAGGCATTAGCTAATAGGTGAGATTGTTTCTCTACAGATTCTTGCTACCACATGTGTAATAAGAGAGCTTCCCACATCCTCCACGCTCCCTCCAACTCTTCATGCTCTCAGTTGTCGGCACTTCTAGGTATCAGCAGCGGGAGGCTCTCACTGTGATCCTCTCTCATTACAGATCCCTGTGCTACCATCTATGCTGTCCTCAGAACACCGTGCCATGTGCACAGAGGCTGTGTCCCCTCACTCTCCTCAGAGACTGTGCTTCTCCTCTGATGCTGGTTCTCTGTGAGCAGCAGTGCTTCAAGCGCTAATCTCAGTGGCCATGAGGGCTCTTCTTGCCTCACTTCTGATTATGAAAAAGATGACATCATTATTCTCCAAAACCTCAAATGCAGCTTCAGATCACTAACCAATTTTTACTTCTATCACTGTCATATTTAAAAGAAATAAAAGAGTTCTTTTAGTTATCATGCCTCTAACCTACCCCATCCTGTCAGCCACCAAGTCTTGATCTTTCCTGTTCCTGACATCTTTCTCTCATAATTCTAAACCTTTCTTCTACTGTCTTCACTCCTTTCCTGTCTTATGATTCCTGTGCTTGGTATGTAGGGGCAAATCTCTTCCATCTTTGAAAAACACAAGAAACAAAATCATTATTCTCTTTACTGTAAAGTGGCCTTTTGGCTCGTTCCACTCAACTGTACACCTAGGGTTTAACTTGCTCACATTCTTCGTCATCTTTACTTTCCAACTGCTTTGATTAGAGTTCCACTGTTTAATCTTGTCCAAGCCCCTCAAAACTAACCAAAGACCCTTGAGTGTCTTTATCACTACTTCTTATGCACCACTGGCATTTGCTGAATAAAACCTAAACTTCCAACTCTTATAATTTAGTATCAGGCTCCACAAACACTCAATTTTTCCCCTATCCTTGGCTATATTATCTCAATAAATGTTGGTAATCTCCATAAAATTTAAAATTTTACTTTATGAGTGACAAATATTTATAATTTACAATTCAGAACTACACAAGTCAATAAGGAAAATACAAAAAACTAATATTTCATAGCATGCCATTCTTAGACATATTCTGGATGTAATCATTTGCCCAACATCCTCTGATGGCCCTTCCTAGACGACAGTCCTACTCACATAAAGAGCTTCTTCTCCTCCAGAAAGAGCTGAACTGCAGGCAGGAAGCTAAAACAATTGGAGAATAACAACACAGACAACATCCATGCTCTGTCAGGAGAGAGCAGAAATGAAAAGTACTTCAGTTATTTAAACACACTTAGGTCAGTTTTCTAATCACAGAACTGTCAGGAAATGATGTAACATTCAACTGATCAAAAAGAAAGAATGTAGAACTGCTCTGCGGAAAATGGAGAGGGAGACAGATCAAAAGAATACAGTAGAAACAGATACTAGTTCAAACCCTTTCCATGACCTGGAATTGAGACTTGCAGTAGGTGTTGTTATCATATTTTTTTACAAGGTAAATCTTAAAAGTGCAGATTTTTGGTTTACTTCCTACATGGACATTTTCTGTATGTTTTGAGGCCGTAAAGTTTTCCAAAATTTCACCTATGGTCTGAACTTTGCACAAGTCCTGGATCTTTTCAGCATTCTCATCGAATATTATACTCACATGAGCTAAAATTTTAACCACAAGCTTTTATGGATTTTATCTATAGTTAATGATTAAGGGAGCAAAGGAAAAACAACACCATGTTTTCTTTGATTTTCATGTAGACACAAGCCACCTGTGTCTCAGCCTGCTAATGGCTAAATTTCTGCAAAAACACAATGGAATATTCTTGATTCTCAAGAAGGAATAAAATTCAAAGACAAGTTAAAACTTGGTGAAGCATGGAGACATATGGCTAGGGAACTAAAACACACACACACACACACACACACATTCCACATACTCTGTACTTCTGTGTATATAAGGCTCATGGAGTGGTGAAATTCAGAGCTAGAAAGAAAAATTGTATTACTCCAGAGTTTGGATAGGTTTGTACTGGGAATTACTGTTTTCCTGGACATGGAGATTCTTTCAGCGAAGATAAAAAGCAGTTGTAGAGTTGGGTGGTGGTGATAACTGAACAGTGTGGATATACTTGTAATTGTACTGAACAGCACAATTAGAAGAGTGAAAAGTGAAAACATCTGTTGCGAATGCATTAAAAGCATGACAAAGAAAGTAAACCTTTTTACTCAGTATTGATACATCACCTTATCTCACTACAATAACACAATGACATATGCAACTTGTAACACACTAAAATTCTTAACAGATATCCGTAAGCTTGAACAAAGTGACAGCATTTTCCAGAATCAAGAGATAAAATGACTTACCTACTTTGTATTACAGCACAATCATTTTTTATCACAAGGAAAAAGGCACCTATAAGAAGTCCCTCTATAATTGTGATAATGATCTTTCCAAAAAGAAAAACAAAAAGGAAAGAAATTTTAGTTAGAAGTAAAGTTTTTACATATTATTTACTATTAAGACAGAGATAGATCTACATAGATGTTGATATCACCACTGAACTAAAGATGTTAAACATGCTGGAGAAAGTTCCATGAACAATATACTTTCTACGCTATTCCCTACATTAAACAAAAATTGTGTGAGTTGTTTAAGGAGCTGACAGGACAATGGAGGAGATGACTGGAAAAGTTAAAGTTCCTCCCAGTGTCCCACTGGGCAATGCCAGATCAGGGCACAGCTCAGGCTCTGAGCTCATGAATGTCATGAAGTGTAAAAGTGCAGTGCAGGCAACTGGAGGGTCCCTGTGGGAACAAAATAAAGTCTATATGACTATGAGCTGTGTGCTGAACTGATATCTTGGTCTCTGTGCCAGTGGGCATGCACAGTTTTCTACTACAAGAGGCAAAAGTATAAACAAGATGAATTTAAATGAATTCTAGGGCTATGAAGTACCACAGAGGTAGAGTATTTCTTTAGCATACACGAGAATCTTGGATTGACCTCAGGTGTCAGAAACTCCATGAATAATAAAAATTTTTAAAGCACACCATGGCATTTTCCACAATAAGGATTTATGGGGGTGAACTGTAGGCCAGTTATCCAATGTCTAGGAAGTTGCATAAAAAAGGGAATTGTCATTTTAACTAAATGTTTCCACCATCTTCCCCAGGACACTAAAGAGCTGCCTTTACCCCTGTCTGCCACTGCTTCTTCATCAACCTTGGCCAGTGAGGCCTGAGGTCCACACAGTCACCTGAGATGCTGGTGCTTGCTTCCTTCACCTACTCAGTCTGTGTGGATGGCTCCCAGGGGGACTGCACCAATATCTACTTTGTATCCAGGAGAAAAAATCTCTTAAGGGCCATCAATTAACTAAGGCTTCAGTACTACTTTACGATGTAAAACAATGGAGAAATTCTAGTTACTCATGGATTACATATAAAAATGAGAAATGATCATACAAAAATGAAAAAAATGTACCATGTATCTTGGAAATGTCATAATTGCAAAAATTCCAATACTATATCAATACTAAGACATGAAGTTATTTATAAAGGATGTAAAACATGAAATAATTTTAACTAGAACAACAGAATAATGATCTGTAACAAGTAGCTTGTGAAAATCATAATCTATGAATGATGCCATTTAAATGTTGCACTGATGAGATAACCTTAAAAAAATCCCCTTGCTAGTCAAATAGTAATATGAGGGTAATTCTACGACCCTGGCACATTTTAATTATACACTGAATATACTCTTCTTCATTTCAGCAGAGCAGTTTTCCAAGATAAATGCTGATGGCTTTATCAACATGCAGTATGCACATTTGTGTAATAACCTATAATTTTGCAGAGTAGAACATTTTATGATATTCACCCAACTAGACACTACCCATCCTAAGTTTTTTCCATTCAAACATGGTACCTTATCCCATATTGTAATTACTTTTTCATCACTAGGACACAGTACCTAACATCCACAACTAGAAGGAGGAGAGGTTAATTTTGACTCATAGTTTTTAAGAGTTCAGAGTTAGCTGGTTCCAAGACAGAACCTATGCAGGGAAAGGGCCTGGGTGGAAGAAAGATGCTCATGTTATGGTGGACAGGAAGCAGAAAGAGAACACAGGTAGCAGGGAGGGAGATGCATTCTTCCAGGTCAGCAATTCAGTGGGCACTGCTAAACAGACCAGATCTCCTAGCATCAAGTGAGCTATATTGTGCAATCTCTTCTTAAAACCCACCATCCAATCACTTTCTAAAACCCCATTTCTGAATGCATGGGACTTTGGGAGGTTAAAAGATCTAAACTATGATATACCAACAATATCACTATTTTTGATAGGATTCTTCATACAGGTTTCAATGTTTTTAAACTATTTAGTCAATTTTCCGATATACTGGCAAACGATGAATTTCATGAGAAAGTCCTGCTTTTACAAAGTGCAAATGTGTTATTCATTCTGTCATGAAAGAATCCCTTAGGCAAACTGAACATTTCACAACAGAAGAAATGGCACTGCTCTGAGCATTGGGCATCTGGTTTCAGTTCATTTTTGATAAAAACATAGTTGAAAAGTGATAAAAAATTAACTCTCCAATGTTACTATTTTAAAACTTTTAGACAATATTTCTGATGATGAGTTCTGAGGGATGTTTGTGTCTCTGGTAGAATAAATTCAGAGTCAAATGTTTAATATACTAATAGAAAGCACTCTCCATCAACTATTATTTCTCCCACATTGATTTGATCAGAAAAATCTACATCATGTTAAATGAACAATACTGTCCTTAAACAGATAACCCACTCAAGGCAACATTTTCCAAATACAGCCATTAGTGAATGACCAGTGCTGAAATCCTCAAACATGTAACAATTTCAAACAAACAAAATGCTGTAACAAAGAAGTGCAAGACTTATCTGGAAGAATTCATAAACACTTTAACAGTTCCAAATACAAAAATAGAGAAAAAATAAACACACAAAATCAAGGACCTATCCCAAGGGTCAGTAACCAATGACCCAATGATCAGAGGGCCAGATATCTACTTGTGTTAAATTGTGAGATAAGAATATATTTTACCAATTTTAACAATAGGATGAGGAGATCAAGAATAATATTTTTATAATATCAAGTATATATGAAATTAAAAATTCAATATCCATGAATAAAATTTTATCAGCACATAGCCTTGTTCATTTCCTTATGAATCAGTTATGATTGTGTTCACAATAAAATATCAGGGTTCACAACCAGAGAAAAAGACCATATAGGAACTGCATACTAAAATATTTACTATCTGCCCCTCTATCCAAAAGGATTTCCTACCAGGTGACTACTATTACAGTATTTTGTAACCTGAACAGTAGTTGTCATGCTAAGTTCATGGAGATACAAGGTGCTGTAGTTATTCTAGATACTGATGCTTCTCTGCACCTTTCTGGGATTCCTTTTGTGGAAGTGAGTTCCCTGGTGCAACACAGAGGCTGAACATGCATCTGATGTTTGCAGCATAAGGAAGCCTAGCACCAAACCACACACAGTCCTATAGTCTATAAGTAGGTGTGTTCTAATCATACCCTATCCAGAACTACCATATATTTGTCTTGGATCAGACACATGCACACTTCTTTTTGGACAAAAAAGTAAAAACCTTAAGCAAAAGCCCCTGAAAATTTCCAAAAGTAGTAACACTGTCATATTACAGCAACATATGCATATTCATTTCAGCAGCAAAATTCGTAATAGCTGTATTTTGGAAATGGCCTATAGGTCCACCTACAGATGAATGGATAAAGAAAACATTATATTTATATACAATAGAGTACTGCTCTACCATAAAGAAGGATAAACGTGAATTATTTTTAAGACAGTGTACACCTTGAGACCATAAAGTTGAGTGAAATAAATAAGATGGAAACTAAAATATTGCATGGTTTCTTTTATATGGGAATCCCAAAATATGAATAAAGAGAAAAATAAAAGACAGATAATAGGAAGTAGGGAGATAGATCTTTTTATAAGAGAAGGAGATCAGGAGAAGGACAAAGACAGGAGTGGGGAGGCAAAGGAAGTTCAAAAGGGGTTGTGTTGCATGCATGTAACAGCTTCCCACAAGGAATGTGACCATTATGTACTCTAAACATGGCCTGATTTAAAAAAAAAGAATCAACACATTATGTCATCTCAATGTTCGACAACAGGTAACTAGGTTGACCTCATCAAACTTGTTTCCAGAGGACATCAAATCTATTCTCAAAGAAAAAAATTATTCTTGACTGACAGGGCACAAAAATGCCTGTTTTCTTAGAGGAATGCCTAATTATAAGGATCAGAAACTTTTAATGCAACTGAGAGGATGACTCTAATAAGAATGTCTGCTTTATGATGGGTAGCAACAATATTCAAATATGAAAATTATGGTGCACATGTCAAGTGCTCTCTAGCATGTCATTATGCCAAAACATGCAATCACTTAATACTCAATAAAAACTTACTGATTGATAATAAAAACAACTACTCAAGGATGACCAGCTAAATTGATTCTCTTGTAAATTACAGAAAAGCAAGTTAGAACTAGAGTTTATGTGCTATCACAATTAAGGATAACAGAGAAACCACAAAGTACACTAGCCACCAGTTTTCATTAACCAACAAAAACAAAAGCATATGATATCACCTTGGTGAAGAGATTGTCAAATTTGGTTCATATCTGTTGATAAATTGCATGTTTTTTAAAGTATCTATTGCTTTCCAAAGGTTCAGCTCTCTAAACACAGGGAAGCAATTATTGTTCAAGGAGCAACATGAAGCTAGTAGGCTCTTTTCTCAGGTGGCGCCCAGCCCTCACCACCCTCAGGTCAATTCAGGGGCACTGTGTTCCCTTACTGTCCGATTTCAACCGCAAGCCAAACTCTTCTCCAGATATTCTTCACTCTCCATCTCCCTTCTGCACCCCTTCTCTGCTCTAAACTTCAGCACAGTTTGTCTTATCACTAGATAGGCTTTGTTTATTTTTGCATTTATAATTTTTATGCCATCATAAGAATAATTTCCATTAAAGCAGAGATTTTCAATTTTACTCATTGCGTTCATTATCATGAGTTCCCAAAGTGCAACACATAACCTTGTAATGATTTTGCACGATGAATTAGCGAATGAAAGAGGATGCCTGTTAGAAAAACAAAAACTAAGCAGCATTTCCTTTTGAAGCAAAATTAAACTTCTACTTTGATTATCTGACACAGTTTGAATGAAATATTTTGGACTTTTGTAAAAATAAAGCTTTCATGAATTAAAAAATAAGCATGTTTTCTTGTTCTGTTGATGGTTTTATATTCTAGATGGAGTGGAAATGATCAATACATGGAAGAGTGGGCAGGAGATAAACAATCCTGAAGAACAGTAAATCAGAAAAAAAGTTTTCCCACCTAACTATTCTGCAACACAATGAAAAGCATCTGCCAGCTTACCTGAGTTATAGAGGTCTGCCAATCACTCAAGAAATTTTTAAATGAACGCCAGCTAATCCACCTGAGTTGGTGACAAAAGGAGGTGGCACAGGTGAACTCCTTGAGGGCTATGCTCCTTTGCTTCTGACCATCTGAGAGCTGATCTAGTTCAGCTTTTGTATCTCTGTATGAGGATGAGTTAGCATAGAATTTAGCTAAGCTTTCTATGACTGACACATCTCTCATGGAAAACTTTCCATTCTTCTTACCTGTGTAATAAAAGTGGACAAAGCAGAAACAATATTAGACATAAGACATGACTGAATACATTTCATTGTGACTCATTTCTTGCATCACACCTCAATTCTACAGCACAAGAATAAAAAATTAATAGATTTGCCATAGCTACACACACTAAAACATCACATTTTACTAGTGGCATAACCTTATGGATACAGTAAACCAGTTGACCTTTTCCCATTTCAACATTAATTCTTAAAATAAATGCATTATTGCATAGATGTATAATGGTGAATACAAAACTCAGGCCTTGGAAAGACAAAAGGCCAAGTTTCTTTCTTTCTTTTTTTTTTTTTTTTTAAATGCAGGGTTAAGCACTGTTGCAGGCTGAGGCAGGGTTTTGAGTTTGAACACAGGCTTGGCAATTTACCAAGATGCTGTATCAGCCTGACAGAGAGAGAGACAGACAGAGAGAAGGCAAAGGAGGTAAGAAGGTTGAGGAAATAGCTAAGTGGTTTCAATACCTTTTCCATAAAAACAATGAATGCGCACACTTAATTTTATAGAAATTCTTGTTAGAAGTGATAGTAATTTATAAATGCTCATTTGTAAATTAGATCAAAACCACCAGCAGCACTCATGGAAAATAGTGTATCACTTGACTGCCATCAGAACAATACTCTAATCCAGGTATTATGGGCTACCCCTGACATCCTGGTAACTCAGGAGACTAAGGCAAGAGCACTGGTAGTTGGACTTCAGCCTAGGTCTGAATTAAAGTAAAATTATTAAGAAGTGCAGGGATATACCTCAGTGTTGGAAGAGTTACCTAATGTCAACAGGCCGTATGTTCAGTCCAGCATCAGAAAAAAGAAAGAGAGAGAGAAAGAGAGAGGCAGAGAGAGAGAGAGAGAGAGAGAGAGAGAGAGAGAGAGAGAGAGCGAGAGCGAGAGAGAGAAAGAGAGAGAGGCAATGGAAGGAAGGAAAGAAGAAAAACAGAAACAACAACAGAAACAGAAAGAGAAAAGGAAAGAAAGAAACAAAAAGAAACAAAGAAAGATTGCATTCACATGAATTCACAAAGCCTTCTTTAGATGAGCTATCATATTGCTGAATCTCAGCCACTACAATTAGGTAAAATTGTGAATCTTACAGTCCCACATACATTCATTGTCTTTCTCTTCTCTGTCTGATTCTGCAGCAGTGAAGACTCCATCGATGACATTCAAAAAGAAGTCTGCAGGGTTGGTGTAGGACTCACAGTTGTAACCTATGGAGCAAAGAAGACAAAGAACCCAAGAAGACAAAGATGATATCCTTGGGGAAAAAATAGCATTCATATCAGAGGATAGGTGAGGTGAGGCATGTGAACATGGAATCTAAAAACTTCTCCTTCATCTTTTCTCTTTCCTTCTGACTTCCTTCTCCTTTCCTGAATACATGCGATGTTTCAGTGACGCTATATCATATATATCAAGAAAAAATATAAGTGCCAGAGTGTGTGTGCTCTCTGAATTCCCTTAGGAAACACTGGAACAGCAGTACACATGCCACTAATGATGGCTTCCACACCTACTAAATGTGGAGTTCTAATTTTGTTTATCATGCTATCATTAACTCCAAAATAGACAAGAAATCCTCACAGTAGCATGCTGTAGAGAATATGAACAACACAGCACACCTGAACTCAGATTTCAACTTCTTTTGGTGTAGTCATCTGAAATTGGCATTAAATCTGAGTTAAGTTTAACTCTCGTGAACTCTACAGAGTCATATATGTATTCTTACCTATTTTTAAAAGAAATAAATAAAACAAACTCATTTTAAGATGGATGCTAGTAAATATTTAAAATTATATTTAGGTCAGGGTAAGCATCTCTAATCATAAGAAAGTATCTCAAAAATGAAGCAGAGGGCAGGTATCATTAAAAACTAAAACATCTGACTCAATCTAAGTTACAAAGAAGCAGTGCAGAAATGTCAACACATTAAAAAGAGAGTAAGGATGTAGAAGAAAGGCAAGAGTGTGCCCAGATTGGGCAACTTAGTGAATTAGTGTGACACGCTGTCTCAAAAACTTTAAAAGTGGTTAGAGATGTGGCTCAACATGCAAGCTCTTCTTTCGATCCTCCGCACCCCCTGTCAAAAAAACCAAACTCCCCCCCCCAAAAAAAACCCCAGAAATGTTGGAGGAGGATACAATAACTGGCTCTGAGTCTGACACATTAAGTACTAAACTCTCAAGAAAAGTCACCATACCTGGGAGGCAACACAAACACAGTCCCAGAAGGGAAGCTGAGACAGACACACACATGCACACATACTCAAATAGGACAGGAAATGGAAAAGGAATGAAACAACAAACCAGTGCTGCAAAATAAAGTTCTGGTACTAAACTGGCTAAAAATGTTTTAGAGTGGGAGAGCCCATGGTTTAGGTTTGTCTACAGAAGATTGAACAGTACTCCTGTGACCTCCTCTGCTCTCTTCCAGGATTCTTTGCAAGTGACATCTACTGCATCAGAACTCAACCATACCTGCTGATGCGAAGTGCTCTACAGCCATCTGAGCAGGACCGTGGAATATTAGTTTTCCTGCAGCCAATAAGGTGAGGCTATCAAACATCTTGAAGATGGAATGCTGAGGCTGACGAATGGAGAAGATGATTGTTCGTCCCTGCTTAGAAATCCTAAATTAAAGGAGAGGAAATAGCCAGTCATTACACATCTGAACTTTTACACTTCTTGATAAAATATGTTATTCCTGATTTCAGACCATTTGATCCCAGTTCAACTTTATTTTCTCTAATAAATATCGCACTGTACCTCATATTGTTAATTGATGCTAATTTTAATGTTTTTATTAAAAAGGCCAGGGTTTCTAAAAGTATGGCACAATAACAGTGTACAATCCAATAGAAGTCCTATTAAAATGCAGACTCTTGAACAGATTGTTAATAACCACCCCCGACAATCTGGCAATATACTCACCTTTGTGTTACAGTGTCTTAGTTACTTTTCATTTGTTGCCGAGACAAAATACCTGAAGCCCAAAATTAGGCAATGAAAGGTTTATTTCTTACAGTTTCTCAGGAGTTTCAGTCTGTGCTTAGTTTGCTCCAAGGCAGCGTGGCATTGTGGGGCAGCCATTCTTGGCAGCTGCAAGCAGCAAGGCATGCTAGCGAGAGAGAGTGGAAGCGAGCAAGAGGAAGACCCACCTTGGCTCCACCCCTGGTGGGATGCAGCACTCACATTGTCAGTCCCCACGCCAGACTCAGCCCCATCAAAAGTATATGAGGACTTGGGGGTGGGTACATAGTATATCACCCAGTACATACATGAACTAAGTTTTAAGCCAATAATCACCTGCTCAATCTTAAATCTTCTTGTGCTTAAATCTTACTACTCTTCCTTGAGAAGTATTACTAAATATTTTCAATATCTTTGCCTCACTCTTTAGAGATACTATCAGTTCTATTTTCACAATATTTTTGTAAGACAGTTTGGATATTATTATTTCATTCTTTTAAAAACAAGATTAATAGATCAAGACCCATCAAGATGTCACAGTAGCCGGGCGTGGTGGCGCACGCCTTTAATCCCAGCACTCGGGAGGCTGAGGTAGGTGGAGCGTTGTGAGTTCGAGGCTGGCTTGGGCTACAACGCGAGCGCAAGGCCGGCCTGAGCTACACAGTGCGACCCTGCCTCAAAAAAAACCAGGGCCGGGAGTTTGGCTCAGTGACTTAAGCGCCTGTCTGTCAGGAAAAAGAAAAGAAAAAAAGATGTCACAGTAATATGGGACAAGACTGGCATTAAGTATTGGGTTTAATTCCATAGTAGAAACATTGCTAAAGTACTTCTTCGCAGTAGCCTATTTATATGTATAGAAGAAACATGGTAAAATTCCCATTGCAAAATTATAATTAAAATATTTTATGAAAGGAATTTTTTCATTTTAAGCATTTGGTAAGCACTAAGCAGAGGCCAACAGTGTGTCAAAGGGATTTGTCTCAAAGAGGATCAGGCTTCAAGATCAATTATTGCAATGATATATGTAACAGAAGTAGCTAAGTTTCTTTATAAACAATTGAGCTCTTTGTCTGTACAGGTTACTAAAAGTATTGTTTAATGGGAACCATGTGCTCACTGTCTAAAGTCAGTAGCAACCTGGAAAGAGCAAGGACAAAAAATAACACCAAGCTTCTAGATTTCAATTATAACTACTATGAACTCACAGGTATTTAATAAACATGCACTGAGAAAAGCTACAATAATTATAGATGTATACTAATGTGTTTCTCTCCATTGGAAATACATAGAGAAAGGATGGAATACTGTTTAATGATAGAACATAGAGAGTCACTCAGACACTGAATACCACACACACAAACGATATGACTATCTTACCCATATGAACAAATAAAAACACAGATAAAATGCATTTATCTTCAATATATTTCCATAATTCACATACACACATATATATGCAAACACACTCATAACTGTGTATTTCTTGGGTTTGTCTACTGTAGGACTAGAAGTAATGACACTCAATAGTCTTCTAGCAAATAAAGCTAAACCAGGTCACTGAGTAGGTGAATAAGGTCCATTTAAGAGGAGATGAGGACACAGACAGACACTGTTGTAGTCAAGGTTTGCAAGGAAAACAAGACAATACAGGGCAAATAATTTATAACATTATTTTATGATACTCACCCAAAGAGTCAAATACAAAGAAAAGAGTGCAGGAAATCTGTCTGCACACCAAGGCCCCAAGAATCCAGCTGAAGGTCTGGATCTCACAGCAATGTCCTGCATGAGTCCAGCTGAAAACCGAGAGCTCATGACAATGTCTCATGAAGTCTGTTTCATGAATCTGCACTGGAAAGGCCCAAAGTTCAGCAGTGCAAGCTAGAAAGTCTGTGCCAGCAGGATGAAGGATCTGTGCCAGTAGGTTGAGGATTCTGCACTGGATCCAAGAAGTGATGTTCAAAGGAAGGACCAGAGCTCCCCTCAAAAGTACCACAACCATTCTCAGGGACAGTGAGGTCCCGAGCTTCTCTGATGATGAGAACAGCCAAGTTCACATCAGGAAGTCAGCATGGCCAGCTTCTCCAAGCTTGAACAGCACACCATCTTCCCCTCCAGAGCCAAGAAGCAATGCTCAAAGTAAGGACCAGAGCTCCCCCAAAGTGAACCACAGCTATTCTCAGTGAAAACAAGGTCCCAAGCTCCTCTGATGATAACAGCCAAATTCATATAAAAAAAGAAGCTCTAAAAGCTCTTCCAGGAGAACCCACGGCAACAAGAATATCAATAGCACCAGAAGAACCAATAACACTACTTCTTCTATTCCAGTTCTCCTGTTTATGTTGGCAACAATCGTCAGGTGAGCCATTCACACTCAATGCTACCCTGATTCAGTTCAGCTGGTGTTACAAATTCACCACCAGTTGTCAATCCACCACAGACACACACACGTAGAAAATGGTCATCTCCAAGGCAATGGTAGAGGAGGCATGTAAGAATTATGAACTTAAATACTATGCACATTCTTAGTGTTCTGTTCGCTGTAGGTTTTGTGTGTTTGGCTGTAAAGCCTTCACCTATTTATGGAGGGTTAACATTGGTTGTTAGTGGTGGGATTGGTTGTATAATTATCTTGAGTCAGGGTGGGTCGTTTTTAGGGCTCATGGTGTTTTTAATTTATTTGGGGGGGCATGATAGTGGTGTTTGGCTATACCACTGCATTGGCTATAGATCAATATCCTGAGACTTTAGCTTCTCACATAATTATTTGAAATATTTTATTGTTGGGCTTGGTTATGGAATTTTTGTTGTTATACTGATGAGCAAGCCACGATCAAGTTGAAATTTTAATTGACTGCTATAATATAGGAGAATGAATTATTTATGATGATGAAAATGCTGTAGGATTTTTAACTGAGGACCCTGCAGGTGTAGCTGCTATTTATAGTTACAATTGCTGATTAATGTTTGTAGTTGGTTGATCCATGTTTGTTGGTATTTTTATTGCTTTTGAAATTACACGTGGAAATTAGATGGTCAAGATGATTGCTAGGATGACAGAAATTAAAAATGATATAAAGTATAATTTAATTAATCCTTTTTGGTTTGACGTATGAGTGGATATTGATACTTGTAAGTCAGAGATGGTTTTTGGAGTAACTTTTTCAAGTCAGATTAAGTCAATTATTAGTTACCGACTCTTTCCTCATAATAAATTTTTATGAGGAAAGAGTCGGTGCACTAGGGTTGGAAAGTAGCCTAGTAAGCTTGAGAAATTGTATGTCTTAGGTTGATAGATCATTTTAAGGTTGCGAGTTATTAGGCTAAGTTCTATTGCAATTATAAGTCCGGTGATAGTTACCGTAATAGCTGAAAGCTTCATGTATGTAGGCATTGTCATTGTGTAAGTGCTTGAGGGTGGGATACCGTTAGAGATGAGGAATCCTGCGAAGATACTACCCACTGCTAATTGTTCAATCGAATTAGTTAATATAGGGTCATCTTCATTAATTATAGTTGAAGGACTGAATCGAGGATTTTCTAATAAAACGTAAAAGATCATACGCATGCTGTAGGCAGCTGTGAGAGCTGTGGCGATTAGGGTGAGAATTAGAGCCCAGGCATTAATGTATGATGCATTGGTAGATTCAATGATTAAGTCTTTGGAGTAGAATCCTGTTAGGAATGGCATGCCTGTTAAAGCTAAACTTCCAATAATTAATGCCGAGGAGGTAACCGGCATAGACTTAAATAAGCCTCCTATTTTACGGATATCTTGTTTGTTATTTAGATTATGAATGATAGAGCCAGAGCATATAAATAACATGGCTTTAAAGAAAGCGTGGTTGCAAATGTGAAGGAAAGCTAGGTATGGCTGGTTAATTCCAATTGTTACTATTATCAGGCCCAGTTGGCTTGAAGTAGAAAATGCTACGATTTTTTTGATGTCGTTTTGTGTAACAGCACAGATAGCTGTGAATAGTGTTGTGACAGCCCCCAAACATAAAGAGCCTGTTAGGGCAAGTTGATTGTTCTGAATTAGTGGGGAGAATCGAATTAGTAGGAAGATCCCTGCTACCACTATTGTACTAGAGTGAAGTAAAGCTGACACAGGTGTGGGTCCTTCCATCGCTGAGGGTAGCCACGGATGTAACCCAAATTGGGCTGATTTTCCGGTGGCTGCTAAAAGTAAACCCATCAATGGCAGGGTGGTTACTTTATCTTGGATTACAAATAGTTGTTGTATTTCTCATGAACTTGTGTGGACTATAAACCATGCCATGGTTAGCACAAACCCAATATCCCCGATTCGATTGTACAAGACCGCTTGAAGAGCTGCAGTGTTGGCGTCTGTTCGGCCAAATCACCATCCGATTAGCAGAAAAGATATAATTCCTACTCCCTCTCAGCCAACAAAAAGTTGAAATAGGTTGTTTGCTGTGACTAAAATTATTATTGTAATAAGAAACATCAATAGATATTTAAAGAACTTGTCAATATGAGGTTCAGAGCTTATATATCATAGGGAAAACTCTATGATTGATCATGTTACAAAAAGAGTTACGGATATGAATGCCACAGAGAAGTAGTCTAGTTTAAAATTTATGTTTAGGTGAATAGCTTGAATTGTCAATCAATTTCAAGTTGATATTATAGCCTCGTAATTAGAATTCAGAAAAATGGAGGCGGTTACTGTGCTCGATAAGAATGACAAAAAGGTAAGCGTTTTAACATATATAGGATACGGCAGTTTCTTATGGATGTTAGTTATTGAAGTTAGAATTGGTGTGATTAAAATTATAAATGTTAGTATAAATGAAGAGAAGAATGTGTTCATTACTTTTATTTGGAGTTGCACCAATTTTTCGGTTCCTAAGACCGATGGAATACTTCTATCCTATAAAAGTCGAGAAAGCCATAGTTTTAAGTATGGTGTGTGGAATTAGCAGTTCCAGCTTATTTTCTCTTTTTCTTTTTTTCTTGGTAAATGAGAAGTTTGACCTTCTATTTTTAGAATCACAATCTAATGTTTTAGTTAAACTATATTTACAGTATAAGTTCCCTAGGATGATTTTTGGGTTTAGGCTAAGGAGGAGAAGGGGAAGTATATGGAGGGTTATTAGGGAATTTTCTCGGGTGAATGAGGGGGTAATGTTGGAGATGTGGTAGGGTAGTTTTCCTCGTTGAGTCGAGGTTAATATAAATAGTGTGTATAGGGCTGTGATTAGCATGTTTAATTCGGTTAGAATGATTGTTGGGTTACTTCAGGAGAAAGTTGAAGAGATAATGTATAGTTCTCCAATTAAGTTAATTGTAGGGGGGAGTGCCAGGTTGGTAAGGCTGGATAGTAGTCATCAGGTTGTTATGAGCGGGAGAATTAGTTGTAGTCCTCGGGCCAGAATTATGGTTCAGCTGTGAGTGCGTTCATAGTTGGAGTTTGCAAGACAGAATAAGAGTGAGGAGGTTAATCCATGAGCAATTATTAGGGCTGTTGCTCCTATAAAGCTTCATGGTGTTTGGATTAGAATAGCTACAATAACTAGTGCTATGTGACTTACGGAGGAGTAAGCAATGAGGGATTTTAGGTCCATTTGGCACAGACAGATGGAGCTGGTTATAACTATACCTTATAGTGAGAGAAGGATGAAGGGATATGTAATGGAGTTAGTTATAGGCTCTAGAATTTGTGAAATTCGTATTATCCCATAGCCTCCTAGTTTTAGTAAGATAGCTGCTAGGACTATTGAGCCTGCGATGGGGGCTTCTACGTGGGCTTTTGGAAGTCATAGGTGAAGACCATAAAGGGGTATTTTAACTATGAAGGCTATTATGCATGCAAGCCATATTATGTTATAGGATCAGTTTATGGGGATTGGGGAAATATGGAAGTTAAATAGTAGGAAGTTGAGGGATCCTAGGGAAGTTTGTATGTGTGTTAGGGCGATTAGGAGAGGGAGGGATCCGATTAGTGTGTAGAAAAGGAAATGTAGTCCTGCTTTTATTCGTTCTGTTTGGTTACCCCATCGTGTGTTAATAATTAATGTTGGGATGAGGGTTGTTTCAAATAAGATATAAAATATTATTATTTCTGTGGCTGAGAATGTTATTACTAAAAAGATTTGTAGGAGGATAAGGAGGGTGATGTATATTTTTTTTTTTTAGTAGCTCTGTTTCGTTGTTCAGGTGATGTTGGCTGGCAATAATTATTAGAGGAAGGAGTCAGGTTGTTAAGATTAGTAATGGGGAGGAGAGTGAGTCGGAGGAGAAGTTAGGTGAGTAGTTTTGTCCTGTAGTGTCAAGTTTTGTTATTAGTGTTAGACTGATTAGTGCAATTAATAAGCTGTGAAGTGTTGTGTTGATTCAAATTATTTTATTATTGGAAAGTCAGGTGGTGGGGATGAGTATGGTTGTAGGGATAATAATTTTTAGCATTGTAGTAGGTTTAGGTTTTGTATGTAGTCTATTCCATATGTATTTGAGATTGTCACTAGTAGGGCTGGGCCAACTGCTGCTTCGCATGTGGCGAATACAAGTATGATAATTGGGGTAGTAAAGGATAGGAGAAAATGGGAGTTTAGTATGATTAGGGTGCTTAAGATGAATGTCGATAATATTATTCCTTCTAAGCAGAGAAGGGTTGATATTATGTGGGATCGAAAAGTTATTGTTCCTAGAAATGATAGGGTATATGCTAGGATTAGGTTAAGACAGATTGAGGACATTTGGTAATTATGTATTAAAACATAATTTAATGAGTCGAAATAATTTGTTTTATTATTAAACTAATTACCATACTCAGTTCATTCTAGGCCTTTTTGGTATCATTCATATGCTAGGCCTAGTGTTAGGATTAGGATTAGTGCTAGTGAAACTAGGATAATATATGTGAGGTTATTCATTTGTAACGCTCATGGGAGTGGTAGTAGGAGGGCAATTTCTAGGTCGAACAGGAGGAAGGTGATTGCTACTAGGAAAAATTTCATTGAGAATGGTAGGTGTGCAGATTCTGTGGGGTCAAACCCGCATTCGTAGGGACTAGCTTTTTCTGCATAGATGTTTGTTTGAGGGAGTCAGAATGCGATTGTGATTAGGAGAAATGGGAGAAGAAAATTGATAGTAAGTGAAATTATGATATGCATTACTTTCTTCCAGTTATGGTTTCTGGAACTTTTTGATTGGAAGTCAAAGGTACTGGTTATACTAAGAAAGTATGAGCCTCATCAGTAAGTGGAGACGTAGAAGAATAGTCATACTACGTCTACGAAATGTCAATATCAGGCTGCTGCTTCAAATCCGAAGTGGTGTTTTGATGTGAAGTGGAATAGTAGTTGTCGTAAGAGGCATACAGTAAGAAATGTGGATCCAATGATTACATGTAGGCCGTGAAATCCGGTGGCTACAAAGAAAGTAGATCCGTAAACGCTATCTGAGATGGAGAATGATGTTTCGAAATATTCTGAAGCTTGCAGAAGGGTGAAGTAGATTCCTAGGGCAATTGTAATGGTTAGTGCTTGAATTATTTGTTTTCGATTTCCTTCTATTAAGCTATGGTGTGATCAAGTGATTGATACTCCGGATGCTAGTAGAACTGATGTATTGAGTAGGGGGACTTCTATGGGGTTAAGTGGAATTACTCCTGCAGGGGGTCAAAATCCTCCTAGTTCGGGTGTAGGAGCTAGGCTGGAATGGTAGAAGGCTCAGAAGAAACCTGAAAAGAAGAAGACTTCAGAGATAATAAATAGGATTATACCATATCGTAAGCCTTTTTGTACAGTTGTTGTGTGGTGGCCTTAGTATGTTCCTTCTCGGACAACATCTCATCATCATTGGTATATGGTGAGTATATTGGTTAATATACTTAGTAGCAGAATAGATTTGGAATTAAAATGGAATCATATCACTAAGCCGGAGGTTAGTAATAAAGCGGATAATGCTCCTGTGAGTGGTCAAGGGCTTGGGTTGACTATGTGGTAAGCGTGGGTTTGGTGGGTCATTAGGTGTTGTCATGTAAGTATAGGCTTACTAGAAGGGTGAACACGTATGCTTGAATTATTGCTACTGCTAGTTCTAGGACCATTAGTAAAATTAAGATAATGAATGTAGTTAGGGCTATTGGGGTACTAATGGTTATGAGTGCTAGTGTTGCACTTCTGATTAGGTGCATGAGTAGGTAGCCGGCGGTGATGTTTGCAGTAAGTCGAACTGCTAAGGCTAAAGGTTGAATAAATAAACTGATTGTTTCAATTATAATAAGTATGGGGATAAGAAGGATTGGTGTGCCTTGTGGTAGGAAGTGGGCGAAGGCTGCTTTAGTTTTGTGACAGAAGCCACTAATAACCGTTCCTATTCATAATGGAATTGCTATTCCTAAATTTATTGATAGTTGTGTTGTAGGGGTAAATGAATGGGGAAGAAGGCCTAGGAGGTTAGTGGAACCAATAAATAGGATTAATGAAACTAATATTAGGGATCAAGTTTGGCCTTTGGCGTTATGTATAGTTATTATTTGTTTAAGAATTAGTTTGATGGTTCATTGTTGTATTGATACTAGGCGGTTGTTGAGCAGGCGGTTAGGTGATAGAAATAGAATATTGGGGAATAAGATAATTATTATGATGATTGGTAATCCTAGAATTGTTGGTGTGATGAAAGAGGCGAATAGGTTTTCATTCATTTTTTCTCTCATGGGGTTTTTTGGGTTATAATTTTTAGTGTTTGATCTTTAGGGGTTTGATGGAATATGTGGGTTGAGATTTTGAGTTGAAGAAGCAGGAATAGTGATATAATTATTGATGAGATAGTAATGAATCATGTTGATGTATGTAGTTGTGGCATATTCATTATGGAGAATATGATTCTCAGATCTTTAATTTAAAAGGTTAACGCTATTTTAGCTTCATAATGCTTATAGTATTGAGGAAGACCAGTTTTCGAATGTTTTTAGGGGGACAACTTCTAGGACAATGGGCATGAAGCTGTGGTTTGAGCCACAGATTTCTGAACATTGGCCGAAATATAGTCCTGGGCATGATGACATAAGGGTGGATTGGTTTAGGCGGCCTGGGATGGCGTCTGTCTTAACTCCTAGTGAAGGTACTGCCCACGAGTGAAGGACATCTTCTGATGAAATAAGTATTCGTACTGGTATTTCTATTGGTAGTACTACTCGGTTGTCTACCTCAAGGAGTCATAGGCCACCGGGTTCAAGGTCTGTTGTTGGAATTATATATGAGTCGAAGTTGAGTTCCTCATAGTCGGTATATTCATAGCTTCAGTATCATTGATGGCCTATTATTTTGATTGTTAAGAGGGGGTTATTAATTTCGTCTATTATGTATAGAATTCATAAAGATGGAAGAGCAATAAGGATGAGGATGATGGCTGGTAGGATAGTTCAGACCATTTTGATTTCTTGAGCGTCTATTGTGCTAGTATGGGTGAGTTTTGTGGTAAGTATTAGTGAGATGAGGTACAAAACTAGTGTACTAATTAAGAATACAATTATTAGAGTGTGATCATGGAAGTGTAGTAGTTCTTCTATGATAGGTGAGGCAGCATCTTGAAATCCGAGTTCATATGGGTAGGCCATAAAGATATATAGGATTTTAACCAATAATTTAACTTTGACAAAGTTATGTAATAATTTTACTAATATCTTAGATTAAGAAAGACATAGAGGTTATGATGCTGGCTTGAAACCGGTTTTGGGGGGTTCGATTCCTTCCTATCTTGTTTAGGTTTTGATGAATGCGGGTTCTTCAAATGTATGGTATGGAGGGGGACAGCCGTGTAGTCATTCTAGATTGAGTGGAGTGAGTTCAATTTCTGATACTTCCCGTTTTGAGGCAAATGCTTCTCAGATTATGAAAATTATTACTATAATGGCTGTTAGAGAAATGAACGATCCTATTGATGAGATAGTGTTTCATAATGTATATGCATCTGGGTAGTCTGAGTAACGACGTGGTATACCTGATAAGCCTAAAAAATGTTGGGGGAAGAAAGTTATATTGACTCCCATAAATATAATAAAGAAGTGGATTTTTGCTCATGTTTCATTTAATATAAATCCGGAAAATAGTGGGAATCAGTGGGCAAATCCTCCTATAATAGCGAATACCGCTCCTATAGATAAGACGTAGTGGAAGTGTGCTACTACATAGTATGTATCATGGAGGACAATGTCTAATGAGGAGTTGTCTAAAACAATGCCTGTTAATCCACCTACAGTGAATAGAAAAACGAACCCTAGTGCTCACAGTATTGCTGGAGATCATTTAATATTTCCTCCATGCAGTGTTGCTAGCCAGCTGAAGACTTTAACTCCCATAGGGATTGCAATAATTATTGTAGCAGATGTAAAATATGCTCGTGTATCTACGTCTATACCCACAGTGAATATATGGTGAGCTCATACAATAAATCCTAGGAATCCAATTGATATTATAGCTCATACTATTCCTATATATCCGAATGGCTCTTTTTTGCCTGAGTAGTATGTTACAATGTGTGAGATTATACCAAATCCAGGTAGAATAAGGATATATACTTCGGGGTGTCCGAAGAATCAGAACAGGTGTTGGTAAAGAATTGGGTCTCCCCCTCCGGCAGGGTCAAAGAAAGTTGTATTGAGGTTTTGATCTGTGAGTAGTATTGTGATGCCCGCTGCTAGAACTGGGAGGGATAGGAGTAGGAGCACGGCTGTAATTAGCACAGATCAGACAAATAAAGGTGTCTGGTATTGAGTTATTGCTGGGGGTTTTATGTTAATAATTATAGTAATAAAATTAATGGCCCCTAAGATTGATGATACCCCTGCTAAATGAAGGGAAAAGATGGTAAGGTCTACGGAAGCACCTGCATGTGCTAGGTTACCAGTTAAGGGTGGGTAGACAGTTCACCCGGTTCCCACTCCTGCTTCAATTATTGATGATGAGAGTAGAAGGAGGAATGAAGGGGGAAGGAGTCAGAAGCTTACGTTGTTTATTCGGGGGAAGGCTATATCTGGGGCTCCAATTATCAGTGGGACTAGTCAGTTTCCAAAGCCTCCAATCATAATAGGCATTACTATGAAGAAAATTATGACAAATGCATGGGCAGTAACAATGACATTATAAATCTGGTCATCTCCAAGTAATGTGCCTGGTTGTCCTAGTTCTGCACGAATCAGAAGACTAAGTGCGGTTCCCACTATTCCTACTCACACTCCAAAAATAGGTATAGCGTGCCGATGTCTTTGTGGTTAGTGGAGAAGAGTCAACGGTTGATAAACATAGTTAGGGTAAAATGGCTGAGTAAGCATTAGACTGTAAATCTAAAGACAGAGTTGATCCCTCTTTTTACCATAGCTTCAAGGTGATTATTCATATTGAATTGCAAATGCAAAGGAGCAGCTTCAATCCTGCCGAGGCTTCTCCCGCCCTTTTTCCTTAAGGCAGGAGAAGTAGATTGAAGCCAGTTGAGTAGCGTATTTAGCTGTTAACTAAAGTTTTGTGGGGTTGGAACCCATCAATCTAGTAAGGGCTTAGCTTAATTAAAGTGTCTGATTTAATTTCAGTTGATGTGAGAGTGTGAGCTTGCAGTCCTTAGTCAGGGAATAAATATTTTTTGTATTTGCTTAGAGCTTTGAAGGCTCTTGGTCTATTTAACCTAATTCCCTAGTACAGAATTATTATAATCGGTGTTAGTGGTAGAAGGAGAGAGGATAAAATGGCTATAGGAGCTAGAAGTGGAATATTTTTTGTGTTTTGGAAGTGTCATTTAATTTGTATGGTATATTTTTGATGGAAATAAAGTTATAGTTGTGCAATAAATTAATCGTATGTAGAAATAGAGATTTAGTAGGGTTATAATGGCTATTATGGTGGGTATAATAATGTTGTTGTTTTTTACTATCTCTTGGATAATCATTCATTTTGGCATAAATCCGGTTAGTGGAGGTAAGCCTCCTAGTGATAGGAGAATGATTATAATAGTGGAGGTTAGTAGTAGTGCTTTGTTTCAGGTATGGGCAAGGGTTGTAATGGTTTTGGTGTTGGGACTCTTTGATGTCACACATGCGGCAGTCTGTTTTGGCCATAGGGACACTGGCTGTTCCTTAAACTAGAACTCTCTCCTGCCAGCTCCAGCCTGGTCTCACTCCTCTGCTTGCAGCTCACATGTCACAGTCTTAAGGTCTTCTCTGAACATCCTGCTATTCAAATCAGCCCTCACAACTACCATGCCCTGCCCATGCTTCTTTTTCATCTTTATTGATACCATTGCTGTGTTGACTCACTGTTCCCCTCTAACAAGAAAGGAAGAACTTTTGCACTTATTGCATCCTTTGCACCAAGAACATTTGGTGCACAGAAGTAACCGGATAGTGAATAAATAAAAGAACAGTTCACATAATGATTACCTTTGCAGGAGTAAAAAGAGAGCATATGCTGTGCTTGAGTCTAAAGCATTTGTGGGTTCATCCAGGAACAAGATGGAAGGATCAGTGACCAACTCTATGGCGATACTGGTCTTTTTTCTTTCTTCCCTAGACACACCATGGATTTGTTCAGTTCCAACCTAAAACAAAATATTAGCAACAGGAATGACCACAGTCACCAGCATTAGGTGAAAAACTGTGCCAGCCCTATGCAAGACACTTTTTTTTTTTTTTTTGTACTGTGAATCACTCAGAACCTTGTGTTTGCCAGGCAGGTGCTTGTGCTGCTGAACTATATCCCTGGCCCAAAATTCTTATTATTCTCATTACTCTGAAGAGATAAGCAGGAGACACTTCAGAGATGAAAGAGGGTTTTGTTTCTGTTTTATGAGATGAGTAAACTCAGCTTCGGGTCAGAACTGCTAGATGGCTGAGGTGAGAAATGAAGCCCATATGTTTTATAGCTCTGTAGTCACCTTATCAAATCAAATATTTATTTTTAAGTGGTAAGTTAGGATACCAAATGGTATGGCACAACATAGTGAAATCAGAGTCTAAAACAGGTGATGAAGGCCAGACACATTGTGGTACACTCCTGTAATTCCAGGACTCTGGGAGGCTGAGGTTTTATGATGACAAGTTTAAACCCATCTCTAGCCACTTGGGGAGACCCCATGTCAAAACAAAAGGAAGGAAGGAAGGAAGGAAGGAAGGAAGGAAGGAAGGAAGAATAAAAGAAAGAAAGAAAGAAAGAAAGAAAGAAAGAAAGAAAGAAAGAAAGAAGAAAGGGAAAACTACAAAGGGGCTGGGGATGCAGCTCAGTGTGAAGGCATCCCCCAAATGAATGAATCACCCAAAAACAGGAGAGCAAAAGAGAAAGTACCTTTGGAATTTATCAGACTTTTACTAATATGCTTCTCTACTCTTTCCAGCAAGTCACCAAATGGAATTACAAGAAGACAGTCAGTCAATTTGGAGCCAGGAAAATCCTCCTTCAACCAGATTATATTAATGCCTTCTTAATTTCCATTAATCTTTTCCAACAATCACTGCCTATGTTGTGATTTATCACAGGATTTTTTATATGTATTTTCAGACAAATGAGGCACATGGGGTATTCCACAGCCCAGCGTCTCAATCTTTTCAACCAATGAGTGGAATTTTGGGTGATGAGAAGAGTAGGAAGTTTTGGGAAGGTAGGAAGTGTGAAACTGTAGTTAAAAATATCCAAAGATTATAATCACACACTACTCCTGTCTCTCAGTAGATTCCTATTAATAGTTTAACAGCAAAAGATATTTGGAGACAATTTGGGGCATGTGAATAAATATGAACTTAATGAATATGGTCATTTTGCTAGTTGATAATTGGTACTGTCATTTCTATAGATCCATGATATGTGTTCAGCATGAAATATTACATAATTTTAAAAAATTACATCAATAAGAAAAAGTTAAGGAATTATGGAATGCAATATTAACAACTGAGAAATCAAGTTGTTTATTAGGATATTATCAGTAAAATACTTCGATTATTTTCTCTGAATTTGTTATTTTATGTTTAGAATATTGTAAAAAGTAAAAAACTATAATTATTTCAATCAGTTATAATAAATGAATTTTAAGAAATCAATAATTTCTTTCAATGTTTTTGCTGAAAATCTCAGAGAATAATATAGAACAACAAATAGATAAAGAACACAATAAATGGAAATACCTTGTGAGAAGGGAAAAATCAAGGAAAACAAACAGACTGAGAGAAAGGAAAAATGAATCATCCATAATAAGAAAATAAATTATGCGTGATTGCAAGGCCAGCCTGAGCTACATAGTGCGACCCTGCCTTAAAAAACCAGGGCTGGGAGTTTGGCTCAGCAGCTTAAGCACCTGTCTGGCAGGTGCGAGGCTGTGAGTTTGATCCCCGGTGCCGCAAAAAAAAAAAAAAAAAAAAAAAAAAAAAAAAAAAAAAAAAAAAAAAAAAAAAAAAAAAAAAAAAAAAAAAAAAAAAAAAAAAAAAAAAAAAAAAAAAAAAAGAAGATAAATTATGGCATTGCAAGGCTATTCTCCCAAACAAAAATGGTTCACAGGTCTCTCAGTAAGTGTCATGGGAAGCAGCAGTTAGTAGAATCCTTGTTTTTCATTGACTCTAAGAAGGAAATGTCACACTGGGTTAAAGCACAGTTATTAGCACCTAAATAACTCATTTTTACCTAAAACTCCAAATATCTGCTTAGAATTTCTTTTACAGGGAATTCTCACCTAGAGAAGTCACTCATTCCTCTGATTTACTTTCATGGATATACACAACCCTCAAACTAGGGAATTTCTTTATCCTCTTTTTTGTTTCTTCTTTACTTTTGCCCAGAAGTCTATTTTTAAAATCTGAAAGTGAGCCTCAAATAGCAGAGTCTTAAAAAAAGAGAAAGAGAAGAAAGAAGAGATGTAGATAGGGAAGATGGAAGGGAAAAGTAAAAATATATAAATAAAAATATAACCGGAGAACTACAGCAAATAAAATGTACTGAGCAAAAATTCTTGTGTCTCATTATTTATCAATTCCAGAAATTAACCTTTGAAAAGCAACAGAGCAAACTTCACTGGAATAAGAGAGAGAGATGAATTTCTAAGTTTGAAAAGAGAAAAAGTAAAACTAAAAAAGTTAGTGCAAAATTATCAAATGATACAGAACAACAAGGCAGAGTGCAGGTCATATGGAAACACTACATGAGCAGCAGGTTTTCTTCCTTGAGCTTCTTCCACTCCAGGATTCAATCATGCTTAAATTAATTTTTACAGTTAAATTTGAATGTCCTTATGATGCAACTAGATACTTTTCTCCTCATTATGGAAACCAGCCACTTCATACACAAGATAGGTAAGATAATTGTACTAGTAATTCTAATAGTTCAAGGAAAGGAACAGTTAGTGCCCATATTATTTGATCAATTTTGCATGTGCATATCTGGTAATCTGAGCAACTCTAGAAGATAACAATATGCAATATAACAACCATTGTTAAATTCCTATCATCTTGTCTTGAAATCCTATATTGCTATTGTTTTGGGGTTTCTGGGTTTGTTTTTTGTTTTGTTTTGTTTTTGCTGTTGCTGTTGTATGTTTTTGCTTGTTTTTGTTTTCTCTGTTTTTTTTCTCTTTAAAGTTAAACAAGAAAGTTGCCACTTTGACCACAAAAATAGAAAAATACTAATTAAGGTCATATTTTTCACAGAAGAGAAATCTTATGTGGATGTGATTTTACTGGTTTTCATCACCTTACCTTGGAATCTGCCACTTTACCCAGACATAATTCTTCAATGATCTTATTAATCTTTTCATTTTTTTCATGATTCATCATAGTTGTAGGAAGCCGAAGAGCTGCTGAGAAGCGTAAGTTTTCTCTCACTGTCAGTGTGCCCATCACGATATCATCCTTAAGACAAATGGTATTTTAGTGAAGCAAACTGAGTTTTTGCTAAGCTCATCCATCATTCTAGAACATGTAACTTAATCAAAGCGCATAGCATGCCCAAAGTAGATCTTTAGCTACTGGCAACCATTCCATTATACAAATTACAGTAACTACCTGTACAGATAGCTGCAAAACTATTGGAATAATTTTCACAACACATTTGCATATCCACAGAGAGTACAGGTGATGATGATTATGTTGCTCTCTTACAACAAATTTGTAGTTTTGTTGACAGCCTTGCTGAAAAAGAACTTTTAGCATGGGTCAGAAAAGATACAAATAGTATTTATTACAGATTGTAAACCAGACCTTTAAAGGATGTACATGCACTCAAAGAGGTAATGTGGTGAACCACCCAGAGGACTCTACTTGAAAAAAGAGCAGTTATTTCCATTTAGGATAAACTTGGCCTTAACTCCATGTACTGATATGTACAGAGCTCGTTAGGCTATTTCTTTGTCTATTCAATTGGCTTTAAGCAGTATAAATTGAGCTAGCTGAGGAACTTATGTGTAAACTTTGAAGCAAGGTCACAGGTCAGTGTTACCCTGCCCAGTGACTCCCCAAATACATGATTGAGCCAGGTGGGATGGAGAATCATGCTGCATGCTGTTGGCTGAGACCCAACCTCAAGAAATAGACTATGACTTCCCAGGGCAAAAAGGACTGTACATCAGAATTGAAGCACAGACCCTAAGTTATTAACTATCTCAGTTGTGTTATGCAAATTAGTCACTCTGTCTTCATATCTTGCCCTCTGCATAACACAGGAGTAATCTCAGACCTCCTACTAACCCAGGTCACAGCAGTCACATATTTCTCACCACCCTCACTGTCGCTCATCCCTGAGCTACTCCCCTCATGGAGAGTTAATAAAACCCAGGTTAGGCCCTGGGTCGAGGCCTTTATTCTGATGAACCACCATCTTGGCTGGACTTAGGACCCCTTGGCTCCCCATCAATGTATATATGTCTTAGTGTCTTTATTCTCACCTTGGGTTGCACTGGAAGTGGTAGATTGGAATTACCTCATTAGAGTTCCAATAACTTTTCTATGGGATTACAAACATAAGCTTCCCTGGACTGTGATGAGAATGGGAAAGGGATCTCAATAGTAATACGGGATCCAAGCTGGAGAACGGCACATCAAAAAGGCTGTCTTTAAGGTAGGTGATTTATGATGTGTATTTTTACTGTCCATCAGATTACATGCATGTATTTACATGTGGTTGAAGTGGAGACAGACTCTTGCCAAGGTTGTTTTTTGGCTGGAGGAAAAGGCAACTTACAGGTATAAGGCACAAGACTAGTGCACTAGTCTTGAAATTTATAAGCTACTGCAAAAGAACTTTTAGAAATCTAACACAGTTTCAGTAAGAATGAAGGGAGTGTCACAAGATGGGGTGGCCTCCAGAATGAAGGAAACAAAATCTAGTCTTGCTGCATTTTTTCTTAAAAGTATAATATTGTTTTTAAAGCATCATTCTGAAATCTCCTTTCTACTTTTTTAAAATTTCTTTTATCATAGCTCATGATGACTAGTAGCAAACACTTTCAGACTTCTTCCTACAAACATTTGCTAAAGACAGCTTCAAGGGAGAGAAAAAAGTGAAGAAAGCATAACTCTAGGCCCTGGTGGAATGAATATACCATCAACAACTGATACCATTGTAGCCTACAAAAGTTATAATCTATATCCTGTCACTTTCATTTAATACCACACTAAATCTAGTAGATAATTATTAAAAGCTGGTATATAGAAACTGAGTTCTATATGTATATTTCATAATCAGCTGAACACTGTAAGCAAAGGCACTTGCCCATATAAAAATGAGGAAATCTAAAATGCAAGCCCAGTAACACTTACTTGTGCCACGAAACCTGAATAACATTTGAAATTGGCAAGATGAGGTTCTCCATTTATCAAAACGTCCCCAGAAAACTTCTCTGGATGTTTTCTTGCAGCTAAAACATCTAACAACCTGTAAAAGGATACACATAATGCGGGGTTTCTATCTCTAAAACACAGGGCATATCTCTTCTCTTTTCTGTACAAATTAGAAAATAAACTACTCATAAAATCTATATTTTATCTAAATATTCATATTCATTATGTGGTACATGAAACCCCCGAGATAAAAATGTGTTATCATTGGTTTGTCTGGCACGGACCTCCCAAATTATCCTCCTGGTGTGGGAACTTGGAGGTTCCAACTCAGGTAATGTGCTCTTTTTATGTAAGACTCATGACCTTAAATAAAACATCTGTTACATCTTTCTATTTCAAATATTATGCACTTAATTTCACACTCCACTGGTTCATAATATTGGCAGCTGAAAACTAGTCACTTTATAATGTTCTAGTAGTAAATCTGACCAATAAGACTTTGTGGTCTTTCACGGGCTGCCCTAACTGAATATTATCCGTGGCACGTAGGACAAGACCAGACACACACAACAAATATTGAACCAAACCCAGCTCATGTAACAGAGACTTTTAAAAGGACACTGAAACTGTACAAAGAAAGCTGACCTATATTTTCTTTCTTTCTTTCTTTTTCTTTCTTTCTTTCTCTCTTTCTTTCTATTTTTTTTTTTCTTTTTCTTTGTTTGTGGGCACCGGAGATCGGACTCACAACCTCGCACCTGCCAAGCAGGTCCTAAGCTGGTGAACCAAACCCCCGGCGCTATTTTTTTTTTTTTGAGGCAGTGTCGCACTATGTAGTTCAGGCTGGCCTTGCTCACGTTGTAGCCCAAGCCAGCCTCGAAGTGACAACGCTCCACCCATCTCAGCCTCCCGAGGGCTGGGATTAAAGGTGTGCGCCACGACGCCTGGCTTATACTTTCTTTTATACTCACACAGATTTGCCTGCACCTGCAGGTCCCAGAATGGCATTGAGGCCAGGTCTCATGATCCCACTGTAAGCATAAAAATATATTGACTTATTGGTCCACATTAAACAAAATTGTACTAATATAGAGTCTTAATTGAATACACAATGCAGGTCGACGAAATTATACACAGAAAGCAAGACTCAACCTATAAATAAAAAATTGAATAATGAAAGATTAGAATACAAAGTAAAAATATGTTTCAGTCAAAACCCATAAAAACGGTTCCAGTCTCTTTAATTTCCTTGCATGTACAGTGTCTATCATAATGTCTTGTTTTCTTCAAAGTAGCTTTTCATATGATCACACATAATAAAATCAATTCTTGTAAATTCTTCAGAAGTTCTAGGCATTTATAAGCCTATACATGCATACCTATCCTTTCTGTATTAGAGGGGTAAATAAAACAAAATACAAGAAAAACAAGCAGCAAAAGACACAAATAAATAACAATAACAAAGAATCCAAAACAATGACACAACATAGGCTTTCACAACAAGGTGGTAGGAACATAGCAAAGGTTGTTATTTTGCTTAGTTATCTTCAGAAGAGTTACTCAGATTACCAGATACAGACTTGCAAAATTGAGCTTATCCTATGAATGTTAACTGTTTTGTTATAAGAACTAATTGATTCAGTAGTACAATCATCCCAGCTATCCTAAGTGTATATATACAAATTTGTATTTTTTCTTTTCCCTTCCTTTTCTCCTATTTCCTGTCTGAGTTATTTTTTCCCCTTTGAGCAGTTTCTTACCCTTTCACAATATTTATTGAAGATTTTGTATCTCATTTACTCTTGCAGTTTTTTACACTAGGGAAACAATACGGTATTTACAAATGTGAGTTGGTTTTATTTCACTTATGAGTATGGTCTTAAGTCACATCCATTTACCTTTAAAAGGCTTAATGTGATCTTTCTTTATAGCTGAGTAGTACTCCACTGTATAAAAATGCCACATCCTTTTATCCATTCCTTGGTTGCTGGGCATTTGGGTTGTTTCCAAGATTTAGTTATTACAAATTGTGCTGCTATAAACATGGGTGCACATATATCACTGTGGTATGATGTTTTCAATTCTTCTGGGAATATGCCTAGAAGCAGAATAGCTGGGTCAAATGAGACTTCCAATCCCAGGTTTTTGAGGAACTTCCAGACTGATTTCCACAGAGGCTGCACCAGTCTACACTCCCACCAACAGTGCAGAAGAGATCCTTTTTCCCCACAACCTCTCCAGCATTTGTTATTGGTGTTTTTCTTGATCCTGGCCATTTTTTCTGGAGTGAGATGAAATCTCAGTGTTGTTTTAATTTGCATTTCTCTAATGACCAATGATGCTGAACATTTTTTCAAGTATTTATTTGCCATTTATATTTCTTCAGCTAAGAAGTGTGCATTCATCTCAGATGCCCAGTTTTTGATTGGGTCTTTGAATTGCAGAGGCCTGATTTTTAAAATTTCTTTGTATGTTTTACATAGAAGTCCTTTATCTGAGGGAGAGTTGACTAAGAGTTTTTTTTCCCAGTTTTTGGGTTTTCTTTTCACTCTGTTGGAGATTTCTTTTGACACACAAGAACTTTTTAATAAAATGAGATCCCAGTTGTTGATTTTGGTAAGCATTTCCTGTGATTTGATGTTTGTTCATGAATTCTCTGCCTACCCCTATGTCTTCAAGATTTCTATCTACTTTGTCTTCCAGCAGATTTAGTGTTTCTGTTTTAATATTTACATCTTTGATCCATTTTGATTTAGTGCATAGTGATAGGCATAGGTCTAGTTTTAGTTTTTGGCATATGGAAAGCCAGTTTTTCCAGCACCACTTATTAAAGAGGCTACCTTTCTTCCAGTGAACATGTTTGGCCCCTTTGCCAAAGATAAGGCGGCTGAGTATGTTTGCAGTTGTGGTTTTATCTTGTAATCTATTCCATCGATCTTCAGGTCTATTTTTATTCCAGTACCATGCTGATTTTATCACAGTAGCTTTGTAGTATAAATTCAAGTCAGGGATTGTGATTCCTCCTGCCTTGCCTTTGTTGCCCAGAATTGCCTTTGTTATTCTAGGTCTATTCCAGCTCCAGATGAATTCGAGGAATGATTTCTCTAGATCTGTGAGGTATGTTAATGGTATATTGATTGGAATTGAATTAAAACTGTATAACAATTTTGGGAGAATGGCCATTTTCACAATGCTTGTTCTTCCCATCCATGAACAAGGAATGTCTTTCCATTTTCTGAGATCCTCTTTGATTTCTTTTTTCAGAGTACTGTAATTTTCATTGAATGGATCTTTCACTTCCTTTGTTAGATTGATTCCTAAGCATTTTGTTTTTTGGGGGATTGTATTTTGAAGGCTGTGGTTTCACTTACTTCTCTCTCAGTGAGTTTGTTGTTTGTGTACAGGAATGCTATTGATTTTTGAGTGTTGATTTTGTATCCAGATACATTACTGAATTTGGTTATTACATCTAGAAGTCTTTCAATGGAGTTTTGGGGGTCTTCTATGTAGAGCATCATGTCATCTGCAAATAGTGATAATTTAAATTCTTCCTTTCCTGTTCTTATTCCTTTTATTTCTCTCTCTTGTCTAATTGCTCTGGCTAATATTTCCAGCACTATATTGAATAGGAGTTGTGACAGTGGAAAGCTTTGTCTTGTTCCTGATTTTAGAGTGAAAGTTTTCAGTTTTTGATTACTTAATATGATGCTGGCTATTGGTTTGTCATAGATAGTTTTTATCAGATTGAGGAAAGGACCACTCATTCCAATTTTCCATAGGGTACTTATCATGAATGAGTGTTGGACTTTATCAAAACCTTTTTCTGCATCAATTGAAATGATCATGTGATTCTATTCTTTGGCTGTATTACATTTATTGATTTACATATGTTGAATCATTCCTGCATTGCTGTGATGAATTCCACTTGGTTGTGGTGTATAATCTTCTCAATGACTTGCTGCATTCTATTTGCCAGTGTTTTATTGAGGATTTTTGCATCTATGTTCATTAGGGAGATTGGCCTGTAGTTCTCTTTTCTGGTATGGTCTTTCTCTGGTTTTGGTATTAGTGTAATACTTGCTTCCAGGAATGAGTTACAGAGAATTATTTCCATTTCAATTTCACCTAAGAGTTTGAGGAGTGTTAGAATTAAGTTTTCCTTGAATTTCTTGTAGAATTCAGCTGTGAATCCATTAGGACCCGGGCTTTTCTTTGTTGGTCAGGTTTTTATCTTAGTTACTTTTCACTCATTGCTGAAACAAAATACCTGACGCCCAAAATTAGGGAAAGAAAGGTCTATTTCTTATAGTTCTCAGGAGTTTCCAAGGCAGCATGGCATGGTGGGGCAGCCATTCATGGTGGCTGCAAACAGCAAGGCATGCCACCAAGAGAGGGAGAGCAAGAGAGCGACATGCCTTCCTCTCCCCTTATGCTGTATGTTGGCTCCATCCCTGGGTGGGTGTGGCACTCACATAACCAATCCCAGCGCTAGACAACAAACCAATCACAAAGGCCAGACTCAGCCCCATCCAAATTAGATGAAGCCTTGGGGGGGACAGAGGACAAATCAATACAGTTCTAATTGCATTTTCAATTTAATTAAGTGAAATTGGGTTATTCAGCAGTTTTACATCCTCTTGATCCAGCTTTGGTAAGTCATATGTTTCTAGAAATCTGTCCATTTCTTCTGTGTTACCAAACCTATGACAGTAAAGGTTTTCAAAGTAGGTATTGATCTTCTGTATTTCCAAAGGGTCTGCAGTTATTTTGCACTTTTCATTCCTTATTGCATGAATTTGAGCTTTTTCTTTCCTTTTTTTAATAAGGCTGGCTGGGGGCTTATCAATTTTATTTATAAAGTTGGTTCTTTCAAAGAACCAACTCTTCCATTCATTAATTCTTTGTATTGTTTTCTTAGTCTCTATTGTGTTAATTTCTGCTCTGATCTTTATAATTTCCTCCCTTCTTTAGGCTTTGGGCTTCACTTACTCTTCTTTTTCTAGATCTTTTAAGATGTAGCATCGGGTTGTTTTATTGTGTTTGTTCCGTTTTCCTGATGTGGGAATTCATCACAATAAATTTCCCTCTGAGGACAGCTTCCACTGCATCCCAAAGGTACTGGTAAATTGTATTTGTATGTTTGTTTGCTTGTAGATACTGTTTAATTTCTTCTTTAGTTTCCTCTGTGAGTTTGAAAAACTGCTGGAATGAAACTGAAGATAGAATCTCACATCTTGAAGACAGCATGTGAGATCATGGCCACAAAAGAAAAGATCTCTTAAAAATAGTAAGGAACCAGTCGGGTTTGTGGCGCATGCCTTTTATCCCAGCATTAGGGAGGCTGAGGTAAGAGGAGCATTGTGAGTTCGAGGCCGGCTTGGGCTACAACGCGAGTGCAAGGCTGGTCTGAGCTACACAGTGTGACCCTGCCTCAAAAAACCAGGGCTGGGAGCTTGGCTCAGCAGCTTACGATCCCTGGTGCTGCAAAAAAAAAAAAAAAAAAAAAAAAAAAAAAAAAAAAAAAAAAAAAAAAAAAAAAAAAAAAAAAAAAAAAAAAAAAAAAAAAAAAAAAAAAAAAAAAAAAAAAAAAAAAAAAAAAAAAAAAAAAAGTAAGGAACCAAGAAACAACAACTCAACAGCTGCAAGATTGCAAGATGATGCCAAGAGAAATAACATAAGATTAATAGGCATAAGTGAAAAAACAGGGTTCAATACTAATGACCTATGAAGACTATTCAGAGAAATAATAGCAGAAAACTTTCCAAAGATGGGAAGAGAATCTGAAATACAGGTAACTGAGGCACACAAAACCCCAATTAACCACAACCAAAATAAATTTTCACCCAGACATATAATAATTAGGCTATCAGAAATACAGCACAAGAACAAAATACTAAAAGCTGTCAGAGAAAAGAAACAGATCATCAATGAAGGAAAGCCTATGAGAATCACAGCAGGCTTCTCAACATAAACCTTTAAGTTAAGAAGAGCTTGGAGTGAAGTATTTCAAATCCTGAAAGAAAACAGCTTTCAACCCAGATTGATGTAACCTGCAAAACTATCCTTAAAGATTGATAGAGAAATAAGATACTTTCATGACAAAGAACAACTGAACAAATTTATGGCCACCAAACCAACACTACAAAGAGTACTGAAAGACACTCTAGAAAGAGACAAAGATAGCTACAATCTTAAGAACAACAACAAAAGGAAACCACTAAGCAGGGCAAGTAATTAAACAGAAAATGTAGAAAACCAACAATAGAAAGATATTATGACAGGGATGAACCAGTACGTATCAGTTATATCAGTCAATGTAAATGGTCTCAACTCACAAATAAAAAGAAATGGACTAGCAGAGTGGGTTAAGAAACAAAACCCAACAATATGCTGTGTATAAGAAACACATTTCACTCAAAAGGAAATTCACAGACTAAATATCAAAGGCTGGAAAACAATACTCCATGAAACAGGAACCCAGAGAAAAGCAGGGGTAGCTATTACGTTTGCAGACAATATGAACTTCAAACTGAAAATGATCAAAAGAGATAAAGAAAGTCACTACATATTTGTTAGGGGAAAACTTCAAAAGGAAGAGAATACAATCATACCTATATATACACCGAATATGGGTGCACCCAACTATGTAAGACAATTCTTAATAGACATGAAAAACCAAATAAACAATAACACAGTTATTATGGGGGACCTTAACACCCCACTGTCACAGAGAGACAGATCAACCAAACAAAAAATCAGCAAAGAAATAATAGAACTGAATCAAACTTGTGAACAAATGGACCTAGTAGATGTGTACCGAGTATTCCATCCATCAACATCAGAATACACTTTCTTCTTAGCTGCACATGGGTCATTCTCTAAAATAGATCACATACTGCTTCACAAAACATGCTTAAGTAAATGCAAAGGAACTGAAATAATTCCATGCATATTATCTGACCATAGCGCAGTAAAATTGGAAATGAATGACAAAAAAACCTACAATAACTGCATAAACACATGAAAATTAAATAATACTCTCCTAAATAACCAATGGGTCACAGAAGAAGTCAAAGAAGAAATTAAACAATATCTAAAATTGAATGAAAATGCAAATACAAATTACCAGGACCTGTGGGATACAATGAAAGCAGTCCTCAGAGGGAAATTTATAGCACTGAACTCCCACATCAGAAAAATGGAAAAAACACACATAAACAACTGAATGCTGCACCTCAAACTTCCAGAAAAAGAAGAGCAAGTCAAGTCCAAAGTCCAAAGAAGGGAGGAAATTATTAAGATTAGAGAAGAAATTAATACAATTGAAACTAAGAAAACAATACAAAGAATTAATGAATCGAAGAGTTGGTTCTTTGAAAGAGTAAATAAAATTGATAAACCCCTAGCCAACCTTATCAAAAAGAGGAAAGAAAAAACTCAGATTCATGCAATAAGAAACGAAAAGGGTGAAATCAGTACAGACCCGGTGGAAATACAGAAGATTATCAACACCTACTTTGAAAACCTTTACTCACATAGATTCGATAACACAGAAGAAATGGACAGATTCATAGAAACCTATGAATTACCAAAGCTGAATCAAGAAGATGTAAAGCTACTGAATAACCCAATTTCAGCTAATGAAATTGAAAATGTAATTAGGACCCTACCAACGAAGAAAAGCCCAGGCCCTGATGGATTCACTGCTGAATTCTACAAGAAATTTAGGGAAGACTTAATGCCAACACTCCTCAAACTCTTCAATGAAATTGAAAGGGAAGCAAGTCTCCCTAACTCATTCCTGAAAACAGGTATTACCCTAATACCAAAACCAGAGAAACACCCAACCAAAAGAGAAAATTACAGGCCAATCTCCCTAATGAACATAGATGCAAAAATCCTCAATAAAATACTGACAAATAGAATACAGCAAGTTATCAGAAAGGTTATACATCATGATCAAATGGGATTCATCCCAGGAATGCAGGAATGGTTCAACATATGCAAATCAATAAATGTAATACACTATATCAACAGGGCCAAGGACAAGAACCACATGATCATCTCAATAGATGCAGAAAAAGCTTTTGACAAAATCCAACACCCATTCATGATCAAAACCCTACAGAAAATCGGAATAGATGGTCTCTACCTCAACCTGATAAAAGCCATATATCATAAACCAACAGCCAACATCTTACTGAATGGAGAAAAACTGAAAGCTTTCAACCTAAAATCAGGAACAAGACAAGGATGTCCATTATCACCACTCCTACTCACTATAGTTCTGGAAATATTAGCCAGAGCAATCAGACAAGAGAAAAAAATAAAGGGAATAAGGATAGGAAAGAAAGAAGTGAAATTATCATTATTTGCAGACGATATGATACTCTACATAGAAGACCCCCAAAAATCCATTAGAAGACTTCTAGAAGTAATAACCAAATTCAATAATGTTGCTGGATACAAGGTCAGCACTCAAAAATCAATAGCATTCCTGTACACAAACAACAAACTCACTGAGAGAGAAATAAGGGAAACCACATCTTTCACTATAACATCCAAAAAAATGAAATAATCCGGAATCATTCTAACAAAGGAAGTAAAAGATCTATACAGTGAAAATTACATTACTCTAAAGAAGGAAATCGAAGAAGATTTCAGAAAATGGAAAGATAGTCCCTGTTCATGGACAGGAAGAACAAACATCGTGAAAATGGCCATTCTCCCAAAATTATTATACAGATTCAATGCAATCCCAATCAAAATACCACTAGCCTACCTCACAGAGCTAGAGAAAGCATTCCTGAAATTCATCTGGAACCAGAAAAGACCTAGAATAGCAAAGGCAATTCTGGGCAACAAAGGGAAGGCAGGAGGCATCACAATCCCTGACTTGAAACTATACTACAAAGCCACTGTGATAAAATCAGCATGGTACTGGAATCAAAACAGACCTGAAGATCAATGGAATAGATTAGAAGATACAGCCACAACTACAAACACACTCAGCCACCTCATCTTTGACAAAGGGGCCAAACATGTACATTGGAAGAAAGATAGCCTCTTTACCAAATGGTGCTGAAAAAACTGGCTTTCTATATGCTGTAAACTAAAACTAGATCCATGTCTATCACTATGCACTAAAATAAAGTCAAAATGAATCAAAGATCTGAATATTAAAACAAAGAGACAACTTACTAGAAGACAGAGTAAGTAAAAATCTTGATGACATAGGAGTAGGCAGAGAGTTCATGTACAAAAATCAAGTTGCATGGGAAACACTTCCCAGAATCAACAACTGGGATCTCATCTTAATAAAAAGTTTTTGCATTTCAAATGAAATCTCCAACAGAGTGAAAGGAAAACCCACGAATTTGGAAAATATCTTTGCCAATTGTCCATCAGACAAAGGACTTCTATCTAAAATGTATAGAGAATTAAAAGAAATCAGGTCCCAAAAATTCAAGGACCCAATCCAAAAATGGGCATCTGAGATGAATACACACTTCTCAGAGAAAGAAATACAAATGGCAAACAAATATATGAAAAAATGTTCAACATCAATGGTCATTCGGGAAATGCAAATTAAAACAACACTGAGATTCCATCTCACCCCAGAAAGAATGGCCAAGATTCAAAAATCAACCAACAACAAATGCTGGAGGGGCTGTTGGGAAAAATGAACTCTTCTCCACTGTTGGTGAGAGTGTAGACTGGTGCAACCACTGTGGAAGGCAGTGTGGAGAATCCTCAAGAAGCTAGGATTAGAGTTCACATTCAACCCAGTTATCCCACTTCTGGGCATTTTCCCAGAACAATTAAAAACATCATACCACAGTGATATCTGTGCACCCATGTTTATAGCAACCCAATTTGTAATAGCCAGATCTTGGAAACAACCCAAGTGCCCATCAATCAAAGAATGGATAAAAAAGATGTGGCATTTTTATACAATGGAGTACTACTCAGGTATTAAGAAAGATTGCATTGAGACTTTTATAAGTAAATGGACACGACTTGAGACCATCCTCATAAGTGAGATAAATCAAACCCACATGTGTAAATACTGTATTGTCTCCCTAGTGTAAGAAACTGAAAAAGTATATATGATCCAAAATCTATAATAAATACTATGTAAGGGTAAAAAACAGCTCAAAGAGCAAAAGTAATTGAGAAGGGAAATGGGGGAAAGAGGGAAGGGAAAAGGAAAAGATATAAATCAGTATATATGTATATGTAAGATAACTAAAACGAATACACTGCTGTATGTATTCGTTATTGAGAAAGAACAATTAATACTCATATGATTAGATCAACTTTATATGTCTATATCTGTTAATGTATAACAACCATTTTAAAGATAACGATACACAATATTGCAACCATTGTCAAGTTTCTATCAACCTGTTTTGTAACCCTGCAATGTTACTGCTGTGCATTTACTCTAGTCGTTTGTCTCTTTTGCTTTTTGTCTCTGTTATATGTCTTTTTTTCTCTTAAATAAATTAAAAAAAAATTTGCTCTGTGACCCCCTGATTTTTCAGGAGTGTATTATTTAATTTCCATGTGTTTTTTGAGTTTTTAGAGTTTCTTTTGTCATTAATTTCTAGTTTCATGGCACTATGATCAGATCATATGCATGGGATAATTTTGATTCTTTTGCATATACTTAAGCATGTTCTATGGGGTAGTATATGGTCTATTTTAGAGACTGTCCCATGTGAAGCTGAGAAGAATGTATATTCTGATGTTTTTGGGTGGAACACTCTGTACATGTCTACTAAGTCCCTTTGTTCACAAGTTTGATTTAGTTGTGTTATTTCTTTGCTGATGTTATATCTAGTTGATGTGTCTCTTTGTCAATGGAGTGTTAAGGTCTCCCATTATAATTGTGTTACTGCTTATTTGATTTTTCACTTCTATTAATACTGGTTTTATATACCTGGGTGCTCGCATATTTGGTGCTCCCATATTTAAGATTGTTATCTCTTCCTTTTGAAGTTTTCCCCTAACTTGTAGTGACCTTCTTTATCTCTTTTCACCATTCTTGGTTTGAAGTTCACATTGTCTGCAAACAGAATAGCTACCCTTGCTTTTTGGGGGGTTCCTGTTGCATGAAGTATTGTTTTCCATCCTTTGACTTTCAGTCTATGAATTTCCTTTTGGGTTAGATGGGTTTCTTGTATACAGAATATGGCTGGATGTTGTTTTGTGATCCATTCTGCCAGTCTATTTCTTTTAATTGGTGAATTGAGGCCATTTACATTAATGGTTATAACTGATATATATTGGCTTATTTTTGTCATGTTATCTTTCTGCTGTTGGTTCTTTACCCTTCTAAGGGCTGAATGGCAATCTGGTTGGGTAACTGGAGTTTTATACTGGGTAGTATGTGAGAAAAGGATACTGGGCTGGCAAGTGCGAACATTTCAGGAATACATTTTTCACATTGTCCTAATCTTTATTGAACTTCAAAGAATGGAAACATTGTAGTTAAAATTGCATATAAAGGATAAAAATTAAAAAGGTAATTCAATTCTGTCTCACAAAATCCCCTTTTGTTTTAGGTAAGCATATCTGGACACATTAATTCTTTCAGGGAACATGGTTCACTATTCATTGGGGGAATACATGACTTTCGTATTTATTTTTCACTCCGTGCTGCTTCTCATCAGCATTGGACAGTCTCCGACTGTCCAATATGTGCTGGGCAGGTTTGTGTCAACAGAGACATCTGGGAGTTGAAAACTTTAACACTGTGTCACCAAAGAAAGCACTACCAAGTGACTGAAAGAGAAACTGAACAGTAATGTGTTAAGACAAAGAATTTAACAGGTCCCTTGTCTTGTTTTAACAATACACCATGGTAGTACAGAAAATGATAATGAACCACCACAAATTTGAGAGCTTCAATCAGGAGCAGCTGTCAGTTGTACCACCATTCATTCAACATAATTACTAATCATTTTCTATGTACACACAAGACACTCTTCTAGAATAGAGCTGAGAAAAAAGTACCCAGATGCACAAATAAAAAAATGGAAGTCCTTTCCTCCCTGAGTTTGCATTCTAGACCAGGGATCAGCCCACTAGAGCTGGTCACCAGCTTCCCTTTTCATGAAAATGGAGGTCAGAACAGAGTCATGCTCTTTGTTCACATCATGTCTGCTGTGTTCATGCTACTAAGGTGGACTTTAGTCACAACACAGATGTATGTTCCAAAAAGATGAAACTATTTAACATCTCGCCTTTGATGAAAAGAGTTTGCTGACTGCTGTTTCATTCCATGATGTACGTTTTCCTTGGTCTCCTCATTCCACTCTCTACCAATCTGAAACCACTCTCAAGCCATCTCCAGTCTCATTTATTGCTTTTAAACATTTGTCTGCATTACTTCTTCATTACACTGTAAAATTCCCATCAATAATTTGACATACTGCTACCACCTCCCTTTCCTCCCCTTCCCATACCTGGGGCACACTGACTACTTAATACCTGAAATGAAACTTAACATAAGAATACTTGTCACATTGGTTCACTTCAGTGGATCACAGTCCATCTTTGGTCTTTTTATGATTAAGAAATGTCAGTGACACTGTGGAGCATGGCCCACCTCCCTACCCTCATTCAACACCTCTGCACATTCTTGGTCTCTATGCTTTCAGGGTTATGGGCTTCTGTAATGTCTTTTGACCCATGTACCATAGATAAAAACCACAGTAAAAGTGTTTGAATTTTCTAAATCACAATATTACACTATAAGATTTCTGAGAACAAGAGTACATATGTGTGTCGCTGGTCATTTTGTACAGTCAGGCACTTGTTCACATTCAAATTTGGCTAAGTGAATCTCTCAATTTTTCTAAATGAGAACTACTTTTAAGAAAACAATAATAATGTGTCCAATAAAAACAGAAGTCAAGAAGTAGGAAATAATGTACTGCAAACAGTTATGTTCTGTCTGGATAAAAATCATTTCCATTCCTGCTTGTTATTTCACATTCAAATACTTTGTCAATAATTCTGACTAGACTTACCCCTCCTCTCCCTTTCCAAATGGGCAGATGGTGAAATTCTATGTTGAGATGCAGCAACTGCTACCTCCCAAGAACACAGAGTTATAAAGGGAGAGGAGTAGGAAGAACCAAGGAGATGGCCAAGGCTGAGAAGTGCTTGTATTAGGGAACAAGAAAATGGACCAAGCAGATTAGGAAGCATACTAAGAATAATAGGAGCCAGAGTTTTTTGAGATTTCCCAAACTTGAAAATGTGAAAAGATGCAAAAGAATTGGTGAATTAATGAGAAGTCACGGATTTTATATAAATATGCATGCATATGTATAATGTTCATGAATACATAAAAACCCTAATCCTGTCCATTGAAACAGACCAGAGAAGATACATATGCATACATATTTGATACATACATGAGCTAAATTTTCAGTTTTTATTTTTATAGTATGTGTTCGCATTGCATACTGATTACTTTCTTTGTGGAGAGTCATTATATATACACAATGCATCTCTATATTTTTCTCATGCTCTTTCCCTCCCCTCCACATCTCTTATGGCATTTCCTGATCCCCTTTCTATTTAAATAAAATCTATGTCCCTGCATCCTCTTGTCTATCTTTTATTTTTCTCTTTATTTATATTTTTATTTTGTCATATTAAAGAAATGATAATTAAGCTTGTGTGTCTGATTTATTTTACTTAACATCATGGTCTTAAGGTGCGTCTATTTTCCTATAAATGACTCGAGTTTGTTCTTCTTTTCAGCAGAGTAGTACTCCACAGTGTACAAATACCACATTTAATCTTCCTTTATTTATTTATTTATTTTTTTGCTGCACCAGGGATTGAACTCACAACCTCGTGCCTGCCTGACAGGCACGTAAGCCACTGAACCAAACTCCTGGCCCTGGTTTTTTGAGGCAGGGTCACACTGTGTAGCTCAGCCCGGCCTTGTGCTCTTGTTGTAGCCCAAGCCGGCCTCAAGCTCACAATGCTCCTCCTACCTCAGCCTCCCAAGTGCTGGGATTAAAGGCGTGCGCCACCAGGCCTGGCTCTTCCATTTGTTTTTTGATAAATACATTTATATCACACTTCTAAAATGTCTCAATGTTAAAGAAAAGGCAATCCATCTCTTCACTCCAAAGTTAGCCAAATAAGTGAAATTATGTGTCCATCTATCTGTATATGTACATGGACACAAATGTTCACAGCATATCATTGGTAATATGGAAAACCTATATATATAATTCACTGCAGGTCAGCAAAGTATTCTTTAAAAAAAGATCAAACACATACCTTACATTTGATAATATTTCTTTCTCCACTGTTTTCTTACCAAGTAGAAAACCACTCTTCATTTTTACTCGAGAGCAGATGTTATCAAAACTTAATATAGCTCCTTTAGCGCATGACTTCAAGTCACTGGAGGTCATCTCTGAGGGATTATTGGTGTTTCCAGGTGTCAGTGGGATATAAAGCTGGTCATTACAGGAGGACATCTGGTGAGTTCTTCCTTGTTTTAGAAGAAAAAGCAGGAGTTGAATGAGAGTCCCACTAAATTTGACTGTAAGCCCTAGTTAGTACATTTAAATCAATGTATTTTAAAACGCATTGTAATAAGTAAATTCCTTATCAATAAGCAGCTCATAGAACTACTTTAATACCTATAATAAGAAGCATATGTAGCATTGAATACGTTCAGTCCTATTGTCATATTCCTAAAACATAATTGGACCTAATATTTAAACAGAATATAAATTTACTCAAAACTTCTGAAGGATGAAAAAGATTGCTGAGGGTTAGACTAATGTGGCTTGAAAAAAATACTATGAGAAAGCATATGTTTGGGGAAGATACATGATTACCATCATACCTCTTGCATTTTATTTTAATTTTGGAGTTTATGACATTGTTAGATCCCAAAGGAATTTCATGAGACATTAGAACAGAGGAGTAATTTCTCTGAATTTCTGCATCCTAACCTTATACTTGTGGGCATTATATGCCTTTAATTAGGTAAGATGGTAAACTCCAAAATGATTTTCAAGCACACAATCATTTATTTAATTGAAAAACATACAGTATTGAATTTATAGAAAGTTATAAAATTAAGATTAAGATCATCAGGAAAGTAAAGCCTATAAAGATCACAAGATTTTGAAGCAAAACCCGAATGTCATTTGTAAAAAGTTTTTAAAGCTCCATGAAACAAGTTACAAAAGGCCCTGTAAAGAAAATTATTCACAATAAACATTAGGTGAACTGAGCTAGTAAAATAGGATTGAAATGTAATGTTCGATAAATTAGTTTTCATTTTTAAAAGTCAAAGTACTTGCTGCCTACCTATGTATGCTTGACCTGCAGCTTCAACCAAATTATGTTCATGAGAACAATCCAAGACAAGCAGACAAAAGATGAGAACCTGCTGTAGGAAGACCCAGATCTGCTTCCTCACGATGATCTGTTTAGTCTTTGCTAAAAGGAAGTTAATCCACTCTCAAAGAAGATACTGCAATCCCCATTTACAGTTGAAATTGCCATGCATGCCAGAAAAGTTGAGCTAAATATCCAAAAAATAAAACACAGAAAAGACCGAGTAGTAATCCAGACTGGAATTATCAAGTGGTGAAGTTAATAAAGCAGACAAATATATTCAAGTAAATGAAGAAAAACAAAGATTATCACCCAAGAAACAGATCATTTAAAAAATATTAAAAATTAAATACAGAATGTCAGTAGTTTACACAGATAAAGAAATAGAACTCGTAAACCTGCTGAGTGGTATATAGGCACCATCCAGGATGAAAATTCTAGCTGAGTGTGTTAGTGCACACCTATAATCTCACTATTACAGAGGCTGAGGCAGGAGGTTTGCCATGAGTCCAAGGACAGCCTGACTTCCAAGTGAGCTCAAGGCCAGTGTAACCTGCATAGTGAAGCAATATCTTAAAAAACAAAAAAACACCCAAAGCAGAGCAGGATTCACATTTAAAGAAATACCTGCCCAGTATTTTCCAAAAACGATGAAATTATGAAGCCACAGATTAATGAAACTCTACAAATATGAAACTGGAAAGTTCAAGGGCATTACTTGCAAGCATAGTATAATCAAACTGTCAGAAAACAAAGTTCTCTGAATACTTGCTTCTGTAGCCAAAAAGCTATCATTTAAAACACTCCACTCACTTTGAAAACTGGAAATATAGGAAATTGCTTAAAAATTGGCAACTAGGAAATTGAATATAAATACATAAATTTTAATGTGCCATCATTATGAATGGTAAAAACTACCCAAAACTGCATTCTGTAGGAGCAGTTAAAAGAGAAGACACAAGTACTATAGGGAGCTCACGTCTTTACTTTAAATACCTTGTGAGCCATCTCCCCATGTCTTGAGAAACTAAATACAGTTTTGCTTTGTATAATAACCTTTTAGTTTAACTGTTTGGAATTACAACCCACACCTCAGACTTATAACCCATTTTTATTTTAGCCACAGCTCTGTGCATCCTGTTTATAGAGCCTCAATTTCTTTTTTTATACACTACCCCACGTAAATATGGTAGTATAATTTTTACTGATTGTATGGTACAGCACTGCAGTTTTACATTCATTGCATTATGTTCAGTTGCATTGTAGTGATGCATGTAAGAATTATACAAACAAAAGTAAAGTAATCAATTTGGAGTTTCTTTTACATTTCTTTGTTCTGAATATTGCAATGTACATATTATATACAAATTCTCATTTAGCAACTGATTCATCTAACAGTCTCACGGTAGGAATAGAAATCAGTCATTAAAGGTGAAATGACTGTATAATCACTTCCAACACCAGTCATCACCTCTGCCACTGTCATGTTATGCCCACGTGATGTGCAGGCACTAAGGATAATTCTACCTTCTCCCAAAACTTATTAAGAGAATCAGGGAACATATTGCTTTATTTTAAATAGGTCAGTGACTCAAAATGGAGCTGAGATTTTTGTTACATAAGAAAAGTAACAAATGGAACTAAAGTACACAAGAAAATTCACCAATGCCTACCCATGACAGTGGGGTAGAATGTTTAAATACAGTTAATGGCATTAGAAGGGTATATGTAGAGAGTTTACCTTTCCTGTGAGTGGTTGAGTTTGGGATTCACAGTGCTGAGGACTTCAACTTTCTCCCTAGGGTCTAAAAATCTTCCTCAGAGGAATGCAGAGCCTTAGCAATTCATGACCAATAAGCCAGGTGATTAGACAGACCTAACAAACACATAACATATTGCTGAAGTGTGGCGTATCTAAAAAAAAGGAAGGAAGGGAAGAAAGGAGAAAGGAAGATGGATGTAAAAAGGCAAACACGCACACAAACTTTACTACCCTTGAACTCAAGCAATCCTCCTGCCTCAACCTTCTGAGTGCTGGGATTACAGGCATGTGCCACTGTGCCCTGCCTTTCTCCCTATACTTTTGAGACAGTGTCTTACTATGAAGATGATGCCATCCTTCAAGTAATGATCATTCTTCTTCAGTCTCCAGAGGGGTAAGGTTAGGGGTGAGTAATACCATGCCCAGTAGGACTACAATCTCTTGGCATTAATGTAAGCAAATTGTTTAGAGATTTTGTACTTGCAAAGAATGCTGGAATACACTTGTATTCTCAGTACTCTGAGAAACTGAGGCAGGAAGATAAAAAATTTCATCACTGTGAGGGCAATTTGGTGTCAAATCAAGACAAAGTTAAAAAACAAAGGAATGGTTGGGTAGTTCAGTGTGGGAACACTGGGTTCAATTTGCAGTATCACTAGAAAAGAACTCAGAGGTTTGTGCTTATGCAGGAGCCCTATACTTTTGAGGCAGAGGCCAAATTTCCATTTACTAGGATCATACCTAAGAAGAGAATGTAAGGAAAGTCTGCTTTGCATACCCAAATATGCAGTAGTTATAAATGTTCTAGGACTTAAAATCTTCCTGTGTACTTTTCTACCTTGTACACTTTTTAATGTAGAACACTGAGTTGGCACTCTGATTTTGGATAAGTATACAATTAAGTTTTTGGCAAAAAGTAGATAAAATTAGAATTTTATTACAGATGATTATATTATATATAAGGATACAGTGAAGGAAAATATTTAAGCCTTTCAAAAAGTAAACATGTACTCTCAATGGTTAAAATACAAAAAGAGAAAAAAGGAAAAGATTATATGTATGTAGGTATACACATATAACTGTGTGTATATATATGTGTGCAAGATAGATAACTATACTACTAATCTCTGTTAGTTCATCAAAAAGAACAGTTTGTGCTGTCATTGTATGATTATTTGATCATTTTTTATGCCTAGATCTTGTAACCTGAGCAGCTACTTCTAAGATAACAATATGCAATATATTAACTAGTGTTGATTTCTTACTGTTTTTTAAAATTCTATATTATTTCTATCCCTTTTTGTTTTGATTTTTAAAATAAAAAATAAAAATAAAAAAAGAGAAAAATGGTGATGTTAAGTAGGGTCCCAGAAATAGCACAGCTGGGAAGAGAAAAAGAAGCCCTAAAATCTTCTTTAGAACTTTTAAAGTTTACCAGATTTATAACTGGCTCATAAATTATGAGCAGGCTGGGTGCAGACAGGGTATGAAGTCCCTTGGAAGCTTTTGTCTATGGACTTGCGGTCCATGCAGTGGGTTTAGGATATGGAAAGTGAGAACAAGCAGTTATGATTAGCGTGATTCTGGAAACCTGAAAACGGAAAGGAGATAGGAGGAAGCTTTTTGTCACAGAGAAATCTACATGCTTTGAGTGTTTTTCTTCATTTAAAAACATGCTACTAATCCTGTGAGAGCACTACAAGTGTCTAGAAAACCTCTACCAGAGTGAAAGACTAATGTATACTTAAAGACACTACTTTCTGTGAGTCACTTAGCACAGTGTTCTATGTTAACAAACAGGATATTCTAGGATGTACCATACTGAGATGTATTTTCTTCATTTTTAAAATACTTACTAGTGAGTCCATGCTCTGCACTTCTCCATTACTTCCCAGAGGCCGGGCCGGCTAGAAGGGAGTAAGTTTGTGGTCCAGGCCTCGTCCCTTACATCCTGGAGGGTGGGCCAGCTGGAAGAGTATGAGACTGATGGGAAACCCCAGACCCAAGGACAACAGCCTGATGCAAAGACTCACACACACCTTTGGAGGGTGAAACAATCAGTGAAGCTATCAAAGTATACGCATCTGAAGCAGCAGTGAGGAGACAGCAGTTGGAATCTGGAGAACTCCACCAACAAAGGACCAGTCCCAGTCCACCCATCCAGAGGCCAAGATCAGCTTCATATGTAGCACATCTCTGGGATACAACATGGACATTATCACAGAACTGTAAACACCAGAAGAAGGTAGGTTCTTGAGATAGCTATAAAGAACCAACTACATCTGGACGACATCCCTGAGGAAAAGGCCTCTCCTTTCCTTCTTGAGAAAGGCCTCTAAAATTTCTCCACTATAGGGTAAAATGACTCTATTAAGGGGAAACTTTTTGCATACAAGTTCCTCAATTATGCTGGATTTCTATACATAACTGTAGATCTTGCCCCTAAAATTAAAGGAACCAAATAAATAATTCTGACAGTTTGTCAGATTCTACACTACCTTTGATGCTATTGATATTGCTAATGCTACTATTATGCCAGAATGTCATACCTGTTGTAATCAGTTGTTCTTCCTTGTATGACAACACTCTGATTGTGTGGGGTGATAACCATCACCATAGTCCAGCACCAAAGGACTGGGTGCTGAGTCAAACAGCAACAACTCATCCCTTCATGAACTGGGAAGGTAGGATCTTGGGACAGATTCAAAGACTAAGAATCACCTACTCCAGAAGACATCTCTGAGGAATAGACATTTCATAGGGAAGCCTCAATACTAGTGATAAAGCTATTGACTATAAGAAAATTACAAGGGTAAGCATAATAAACAAAATAAATAAAACAAGATGTCAGGTGGGTTAGGAAAGATTTAGAGTGAGACTGCAGAGCTGACATCTAGCATGGCCATCAAGAGGGGTAGTGCAAGCCCAAGTTCAAATCTAAGACAAAGCAAAGAGTCTAGAGGGCTTTATTAGTACAGGAGGAAAGGACAGGAGACAAATCAGAAGAATGGCAACTCACATTGAGCCTACCACTGACCACCACAATGACTTTAGATTTCACTCTGAATGAGACAAAGAGGCACCACAAGATTCTTAGATAACATGATCTAACCTTGTTTGGAAGAATCATTCTGACATTGGTTTTGGGTAGTAAAAGAGCACAAGGATCCTACAGGAGGCCCCTGGAACAATCCAAGAGCCAAGATGAAGATACTATCCTGAACCCCTCACCCATAGCCCAGGAGTACTCATAGAAGCTGATTTATCTCTGTGTCCTGCTCCGATGCATAGCAGACACAAAGCATTCTAGAAATTGGATATCAGAAATGGTACCTGGTTTCTCAGACACAGCTGAAGAAGGAGGAATGTGTTACCCATAGCTCTCCTTTCTTTCACCACAGAAAGGTGGCTATGGGGTGTGAGGCCATAGCACTCCAGGAGGAGGTATCTCATTCTCACAGTAAGGACCCAAATAAAATTAATTGGTGTACATTCAAGCCAGGCCTCACACATGCTCAGCATATCCTCTACACCTAAAGAGTTGTAAGGATACTGGATAGTTTTCACTGGTCCCTGAAAAGAACACCACCTCTGCAAGAACTCCAACCACTGAAAATATTTAAAAAACAAACACGAAAACAGACAATGATTTAGTTTCAGATGTATAGAAACTTAGAAAAGAATCATCTGTGTTTATGGGGAATATGATTGAGCTGCTTCTAAAAGTGTAAATGAGAGGAATGCATAAATGAGTCCTGGGTGTGTTCATGAAGGATGGGTAGAAAGGCAGATGTTGAGCAGGGCAAGACATCACCACTTTTCTCAAGCCCGGCACATCTAATTGGCATGGTGGGAAGTTGAGTAGCAGAAAGAGAAGGACTTTTGTATAACTTTCAATCCTGGGGTCCATGGAGAAACCAAGAAGATCAGGCAAATGTCAAGCTGAATCTGGGTTAGAGTTCATCATAAGCTACAACACTATGTCTAAACCCATCCCTTCATCTTCAAGATACATATCTACTGATACATGTCTACTGTACTAAGGTCAATAATCATCTTCCAGATTTTAACTCAATAATTGTAATCTCATTTAGACACTAACAATCAAGAATAAATGATCAGTAGCACTGCTTTCCAAAATTCTGAAAGAATCTACAGTCAGAAATGTCTTTCACTGCCAGGCACAGTGGTACTACATAGGGATCACAAGTTGGGGAAATCCTAAACAATTAGTGCAAATCCATCTCCATCCTGGTGTACTGGCACATGCTTCTAAGACTGAGGCAGAAGACTGCAGTAAATTCAAGACCAGTCTGTGCTACACAGTTTAAGGTGAGCCTGAAGTACATAGAGAGATCCTGTCTCAAAAAACAAAACAAAGTAAAACAAAACTAATTTGTCTCAAAATAAAATTAAAAGTGCTGGGAGCATAGCTCAACACTAACGCACTTCCCACACATGCACAGTTCCTGTGCTTGCATCCCAAGGATCACAATCTTTTTAAGCAGAATATTTTGTGTCACACTGTAGTATAAAATTGTGTGTGTGAGACTTTGCAAGCACACACGTGCATTTCCCCCAAAATCGAGCCAGTTTACAGATCCAGATCCCACTGAACGAAGGCGTGGCTGGATTTCTTGAGGAAGGACTCAGTCATCTCTAGTGAGCACTGCTCCATTCTCTAACAAAATGTACACGCAGAACTCAAGAACCTCTCCCGCCACACACTCAGCCCAGATTTACTCACTGGGCTCAACAGCGGTTCATATCACTGAGGGCTGGCATCTCAGGACACCAGAGCACAGAGGCAGGGCTTCAGCACTCACTGATTTAAAAAAAGTTTTTAGAAAGAGTTAAGAGAAGTCAAGGAAACTTCTAAACCGTATCTAAAAGCGGTTTCTACCTGAAGATAGGACGCATTGCGCAGTACTCGGGTCATATTAATAGTTTCTCGTGCTATGCTTTCCAGGTTGCCCACAAACTCTTGGGTTCACCTGCCCCTCAGACCTCAGTGTTTCAAGTAGTTGCGACTGCAGATGGAGCCAGGCTCGGCTCCTCCAGTCATGCTTCATCGGGGAAGACCTCGCCGAGTGTCTCAGCTCTGCTCCAAACTGACTCCTCCCGCGCCTCCCCGTCTCTGTCGGGGTTGCAGGTCCCCTCTGCCCTCCAGCTCTTTCGTGCATGAGGACACAGGACATGGCCCTCAGCCCCTTCCCTTCCTGGGACGGCCCCTCCGCCCCTTCCCGGGCTGGGTACTCACAGCGGGCGAACCTCGGACGGCGCAGGCTGGACGCTGGGCTGAGGGACAAGCGCTGGGTCAAGTGGAGGACGCAGGGCCAGGGTGAGCAGCAGAGCGCGGGGTGCACAGGGCGCAGTTCAGCTTCGGGTGCCAGCGGGGCGCAGGTGTTGGCCTCTGCCCCTTGTCGGGTTGGCTACGCCTTTGCGATAAGATTAGGGGACCCTGAATTCTAAGCAGCCCATTGATTTGGTACCGAAACTGTTCCTTGGATGCCAAAACACTTTTGCTGCACCTAGGGACAAACCCATTTGTCCTGCGTGAGTGGCATTTCCAAGTGCATAGAGATCCGCGTCCTGGGCTCCCTGGTTGATGAAGTCCTTACCTGCCCACGAGAGTTTGAACTCTGCCCTGGCCTCCTAGCTGAGTTCTGAGGACTCAGGGAAGGTGCACAGGTTGCCCAGCCCAAAGGCTATAGTCCTTTCCTGATCACTGAGCCAAGGGGAGATTAGAGCGCTGTGCCTCAAGGAGGATAAGATAAGGAACTGATTCTACAGGGCTTGACCTGGGTTTGGGGGATGGGGGTGAATGAAGGTATCTCAGTGAAAGTCTTCAGTATTATCCTTCCCAAGGCGCCAGTATGCACTTCCCTGGGTTATTTGGAAGCTCAGGAAACTCTAGAAAGTAACTGTGTGTTTTCAGGAAAACAGCTGGGTATCAGGGCCCAACATCTGCCCTCAGAATCGAGCACCTGCACGGAGATGTTTTTGCTTTGCAACACCAAAAATCTTTCAAACAACTAGTTACTTATTTAAATGGACACTGGGAAGTCTCCTTAATAGTTCATCCAATAGAGGAAAGTTTCAGTCAAAAAGCCTAGAGAAGGAAATTGGTGGAACATAATGTTTTGAATATTGAAAATACATTACTGTATATTTTTAAAGAACTTTAACATTTGCATCTAATTATTCTTTTAGCTTCAGTTCTATCAATTTATCCACTCCTAAAGAACCACATAGAAATAGAATTTTTCTTTTTTTTACACGAAGTATGTTTATTACAAAAGAAAGTTATGAAATACCCTCATATCTTCCCTTGTGAAATTACAAATAAAAGACAGAATAAAACCAAGAACAAATAGAAGAAAATAATAAAAATCAGAAAACACAATCCCTCATCTAAATGCCAACATTATTTTTCATAAAAATTAACATTTTGATTCTTACATTTCTGTAGAAATGCAAAAGACTTAGAATAGTCTAAATAACTTTGATAAAGCAACAAAATTAGAGTTCCAACTCTCCCCAATCCCACGACTTCTCACGAAGTTACACCAATCTTGACATAACAGCATTGATATCAAGATAAACAAAGCACCAGGGTACCAATATGAAGTCCCAAAATAGATACCCACATAACAGACAATTGATTTCTGGCAAAGATGCAAAAGCAATTAAGTGGAGAAAGAACTGTACCTTCAATAAATATACTAGAAAAACTGGACATCCACATGCAAAAAAACAAAAAAAAAAAAAACGAAAAAACCCAAACCTTATAGCACATCAAAAATTTCTTAAGACATCCAACAGTCAACTTAAAATGGCTCACAGTGGGTTAGTTAATGCAAAAGCAGGTGTGACCTAAGTCATTGCTTTGGGTGAGGTCATTCTTTCTGGGACAAAAAGACTGGGACAAGGTGTAGAAGGGAAGGCAGAACCTACAGAGGTGCTCAGTGAAGGGAGGCATTGAATTTCCTTCTGAATAGGACTTGTGAATGACAAAGGAGGCCACTGTGCTTCTGTTTTTGTTAACTATCTGTGTGGGTTGATCTTGTGTCCCCCCAAAGTCTCATGTAATTGTGGCATGGACAGGACTGAGTCTGGCATTTGTGATTGGCTTGTGGTCTAGCGCTGGGATAGGTGATGTGAGTGCTGCACTTGCCCAGGGGTGGAGCTGACATACAGAGTAAGGGGTAGGAGGAACACATCCCTATTTTGCTCTTGAACTCTCTCTGGCCAGTGAGCCTTGCTGTTTGGCGGACGCCATGAATGGCTGCCCTGCCATGCCAGGCTGCCTTGGAGCCAACTAAGTGTGGAGTGAAACCCCTGAGAAACTATAAGAAATAAACTTTTCCTTCCATAATTTTGGGTGTCAGGTACTCTGTCTCAGCAATGAGTGAAAAGTAACTAAGACACTATCTTAACTATTTTTTATATACATATACATAAACATATACATAATTTTTCCTTTAGCTTGTTATACTAATGAAACAATAAGATGTTTACACATGTGTAATTTATTTATTTCACTAATAAGTATGTTCTCAAGGTGCATCCATTTAAGCCTAGAAGAGTCCAGTTTACCATTCTTTATAGCTGAGTAGTATTCCATTATATAGAAATACCACATCTTTTTTATCCATTCCTCAGTCAGTGGCCATTTAGGTTTTTTCCAAGATCTGGCTATTATAAACGTGCTGCTATAAACATGGGTGCACATACATTGCTGTTGTATGATTTTTAAAATTCTTTTGTGAAGATATCCAGAAGGGAAATGGCTGGGTCATATGGGCCCTCCAATCATAGCTTTTTGAGGAATCTCCATATTGACTTCCACAGTGGTTGCACCAGCCTGCCTTCCCAACAGTGGAGAAGGGTTCCTTTTTCCCCACTGCCCCTCCAGAACTTGTTACTGGTTGGTTTCTTAATACTAACCATTCTTTCTGGGGTGAGGTGGAATCTCAGTGTTATTTTCATTTGCATCTCTCAAATGACCAGTGCCAGTGAACATTTTTTCACATATTTACTTGCTGTTTGTACTCCTTCATCTGAAAAGTGTGTGTTCATCTCAGATGCCCATTTTTGGACTGGGTCTTTAAATCTGGGAGGACTAATTGTTCCTGAGTTCTTTATATGTTCTCAGTAGGGACAGCTGGCAAACATTTTCTGCCATATTGTGGGTTGTCTGTTCACTCTGTCGATGGTTTCTCTTGCTGTGCAAAAACTTCAGTAGGATGAAATCTCATTTTTGATTCTTTGTGGTAAGTCCTGTGCAATTTGGATTTTATTCATAAAGCCTTTGCCTACACCAATGTCTCCAAGAGTTTTACCTACTCTATCTTCCAGCAAATTTAATGTTTCTGTTTTAATATTGAGATCTTTAATCCATTCAGACTTTAGCTTAGTACATGGTGAAAGATCTTTAGCATGTGGAAAGCCAGTTTTTCCAACACTATTAAAGAAGCTATCTTTCTTCCAGGGAATGTGTTTGGCAGTTTTGTCAAAGATAAGGTTGCTTAGTATGTCTGCAGTTGTTTCTGCATCTTCTAATCTATTTCATTGATATTCAGGTCTGTTTTTTTTTTTTTTTTACCAGTAACACACTGTTTTTTTGTTTTGTTTTGTTTTGTTTTGTTTTAATCACAGTAGCTTTATAATATAATTTCAAGTCAGGAATTGTGATGCCTCCTGTCTTGTCTTTGTTGCCCTGGACTGCCTTTGCTATTCTAAGTCTTTTCTGATTCCAGATGAATTTTAGGATTGTTTTCTCTAATTCTGTAAGATATGCTATTGGAATTTTGATTGGGATTGCATTGAATCTGTATAACAGTTTTGGAAGTATGGCCATTTTTACTATATTGGTTCTTCCTACCCAAGAGCATGGGCTATCTCTCCATTGTCTAATATCCTCTTCAATCTCCTTTTCCAGAGTACTATAGTTTTCAATACAGAGGTCTTTTGCATCTTTCATTAGATTGATTCCTAAGTATTTCATTTTTTTGTATGCTATTGTAAAAGGTATTGTTTCCCTGATTTCTCTTTCAGTGAGTTTGTTATTTGTGTACAAGAAGCCTATTAATTTTGAGTGTTGACTTTGTAACCAGCTATATTACTAACTTTGCTTATTAAATCTAGAAGTCTTTTGGTGGAGTTTTTGGGATCTTCTAAGTAGAGTATCATGTCATCTGCAAATAATGATAGTTTAACTTCTTCTTTTCCTATCTTTCTTCCTTTTCTTTCTTTCCCTTCTCTAATTGCTCTGGCTAAAGTTTCCAGGACTATGTTGAATAAGAGTGGAGACAGTGGACATCCTTGTCTTATTCCTGATTTTAGAACGAAAGCTTTCAGTTTTTGTCCATTCAGTATGATATTGGCTGTTGGTTTGTCATAGATGGGTTTTATCAGATTGACATAAAGATAATCTACTCAAGTTTTCTGTAGGGTTTTTATCATGAGTGGGTGCTGGACTTTGTCAAAAGCTTTTTCTGCATCTATTGAGTTAATCATATGATTTTTATCCTTGGCTCTGTTAATATGATGTATTACGTTTATGGATTTATGTATACTGTGATCAAGTTGGATTCATACCAGGGATGCAGGGATGGTTCAGTATACTTAAATCCATAAATGTAATACATCATATTAACAGATCCAAGAATTTTGTTTGCCAGTATCTTATTAAGGATTTTTGCATCAATGTTCATTAGGGAGATTGGCCTCTAATTCTCTTTTAGTTGGGTCGTTCTCTGGTTTTAGAATCAGAGTAATGCTTGCTTCCAGGAATAAATTATGGAGTATTGCTTCCCTTTCAATTTCATTAAAGAGTTTGAGAAGTAGTGGTATTAGGTCTTCACTAAATTTCTTGTAGAATTCAGCAGTGAATCCAGCAGGGCCTGGATTTTTCTTTGTTGATAGGTTTTTAATTACAACTTTAATTTCATTATTGATATTGGCTTATTTATGATTTTTTATCTTCTTGATTCAACTTTGGTAATTCATATTTATCTAGGAGTCTGTCCATTTCTTCTGCATTTTCCATCTTATTAGAATACAAGTTTGGAAAATTTTCTGCTATTATTTTTGCAAATAGTCTTCGCAGGTCATTAGTATTGACCCATGCTTTTTCATTTATGCCTATTAATCTTATGTTATTTCTCTTGGCATCATCTTGCAGCTGTTGAATTGTTGTTTCTTTGTTCCTCATTATTTTTAAGAGATCTTTTCTTTCATGATCATAAGCCCCGATGCTGTCTTCAAGGTCTGAGATTCTATCTTCAGCTTCATTCAAGCAGTGTTTCAAACTTTCCATGGAATTTTTCATTTCCTGAATTTCCTTTTGAATCTGTTTCGTGCATTCTATTTGTGTCTTATATTGTTCATTCAAAGTTTCCATCATTTTCTTATGTTCTTCTGTTTTTTTATCTTGATCTTCTTTAGGTACACACAACATTTCTTTCATAATGATTGTCATTTCATTTTTTAGCTGAGAGATTATTTCTGATTTGAGGTTCTCTATAGCTTCATGGAGTTATTTCTTTATTGCGTTTGCTATCATTTCAGAAGGTTCAGTTGTGTGACTCCCAGTATCTTCCATTTCAGTGTCTCTTGGGTTTGTTCTCAGTGGGCTGGGGGATTGAGACTGCCTCTTGGTCTTTCATTTTGTCATTTTCTTCTGGGAACTGTGTGACTGGGCAGGCAGCCTCCCAATGAATTTTATTGGAACATTGTGTTGGGTAAAGCTTCAATCCTCCAATATCCCCGTGGCTAGCCAGGGCACACCCCCAGATTATGTAGCTGGACCCTTGTGTTCTGTGGTTTGTGAGGCTGGCTGCGTGTTCCCCTGATGTACTTTGTTGGGTTGCTCTGGGGTGCTGGGCTCTGTGTCCTGCAAGGCTGGCTGGGCGTTCTGCTGGTGGACTGCACTGAGATGCGGGACTGGGTAGAGCTGGATTCTCTGTGCAGCAAGTGAGAGTGCACTCCCAGAGTGTGCTGTTGGAGCCCCCACCTTACTGGGTGGGGGCCAAGACCTCCGGGACCCAGGTGGCTAGGCAGAGTACACCCCAGAGTATGGCACCACCTGGGTTTGCACCTGGTTGCAGGGAATTCAGAGCCTCTGGAGCCCTAATTTCTTCTTTAATTTCATCTGTGACCCACTGATTGTTCAGTAGGGTGCTATTTAATTTCCTTTTAAATTTATTTTATTTTATTTTATTTTATTTTAAAGATAATAAAATACAACAGAACATAATAGAATAAAGTCGATCAAAACAAAGCAGTAGGACTGGTACAGAACTCCAAAGACCAATAATGTGAGTACAATAGCTACTATAACATACCTTGCTATCTTCAGATTAGCTGACCATTCCAAAAGGTGTAGTAGAATTGAACCAAAAACAAAACAAAACAAAATCAATAAAAACAGAATATAAAATAAAGGGAAAAAAAGAGAAAAATAATAATGATCAGAGTAAAGCAAAATGATGAGAACCATATTGGTCCTTGAAGACAAGACAGAAGAGAGTTCCCCGTATTGGCAACATTGCCTACTGTCATCATGCAAAGAGACATTCAGGGTGCTGATTAGAGGCCTGCAAAATCTATGAAAAAACACCAGTGTTTAGTTGCTTTATGTACCTTAGTTGCCATCAATTTAGCCAGACCTCGGAGCCAGCAGCTTGCTTACCGGTGGGGAGGGTGGGGTGTATTGATGATGTCCTTGATTCCAAGCCTGCTCGCCAGTGCCACGTGGGCCTAGCAAGCTGGGGCCAGGTTGGACCCATTCTGGTTCTCCTAAGGGGTCGCGCAGTGCCCAACCCCAGAAAGCAGATCAGTTCTCCCTTGATGTGAGCTGGCCCTGCGCAGGCCCAGCGAGCTGGGGCCCAGTTGGACCCATTCTGGTTCTCCTCCGGGGTCGCGCAGTGCCCAACCCCAGAAGGCGGATCAGTTCTTTTTATTATTTCAAACAAAAGGAAACTAAGAAACTGAAGCAAAACAATTTACCAACCAGCTAATAAGAGAGTAACAATCATTAGTACATTGCATATTATTATATTCACAGAAATTATTTAGGATAAAAAATATAGACATGAAACAATATCCAACAAATTATTAGCACAAAACTTTCGCCTCAATGAATCAAGAGAAATTTGCTATATGACTATCTTTTTTGTTGATTTCTCTATTGTTTTCAAATAAACATTTCACATTAAAAATGAAATCTGAAGATGACCCTGAGAAAACTACTTTTCACTCAAAATTTTTTCTTTAACTGTCTTAACTAATTTTTTATGTACATAGATTTTTGTTTCAGTTCATTATACCAGTGCAACAATGCAATGGTTATATACATATGACTTATTAAGTTCACTGAGAAGTATATTTTCAGTACTCATCCATTTAAGAGTGAAAATGTTTAGTTCATGTGTTGATGAAGTTCTTGTGATTTCCTTTGTCATGGATTTCCAATTTCATTGCACTGTGGTCTGATAGTATGCATGGAATAATTTCAATTTCTTTACATTTACTTAAGCATGTTCAATGAGCCAGTATGTGGTCTGTTTTGGAGAATGTCCCATGTGCAGCTGAGAAGAATGTGTATTCTGATGTTGTGGGGTGGAAGACTCTATAGACATCTATTAAGTCCATTTGCTCAAAAGTTTGATTTAGTTCTAATATTTCATTGTTGTTTTTTGTATAGTTGATCTGTCTTTTTGTGACAGCAGAGTACTGAGGTCTCCCAATACAATTGTATTAAGGCTTATTTAATTTTTAATGTCCATTAATAATTGTTTTGTATAACTGGGTGTACTAATATTTATTGCATATATATTTATGATTGTTATCTCTTCCTCTTGGATTGTTCCCTTTACCAGGATGTAGCGACCTTCTTTATTTCTCTTAATCAATCTTGGATTGAAATTCACTTTATCTGCAAACTGAATAGCAACCCCTGCTTTTTTCTGAATTCCTGTTGCCTGGAGTGTTGTTTTCCATCTTTGACTTTTGGTCTGTGAATTTCTTTTTTAATTAAATGTGTTTCTTGTATGCAGCACACTGTTGGATCTTGCTTCTTAACCCATTCTGCCAGTCTGTCTTTTGATCAGTGAATTGAGACCATTAACATTGATGGTTATAATTGATACATATTGTCATCCTTGTCATGCTATTTTCCTGTGTTTGGCTCCCTCCCTTTTTTCCCCTCCCTCTAATTGTTTGCCTTCCCTGGTGGATTCCTTTTGTTGGGGTTCATGGAGCTGTACTCCTTATTATCTCTTTCTAAAATGTCCTTCAGAACATTTTGGAGTGCTGTTTTGGTGGTCATAAATTTCCTCAGATGTTCTTTGCCATAGAAGCATCTTATTTTTCTATCTATTTTGAAAGATACTTTTGCAGGGTACATCAATCTGTGTTGATAGTTGTTTTTCTTTAGAACTTGGAGTACTTCACTCCAAGCTCTCATTGATTTGAGAGTTTGTGCTAAGCCAATTAAATCTGATGGATTTTCCTTTATAAGTGATTTGTTTCTTTTCCCTAACAGCTTCTAAGATTCTATTCTTGTGTTGAATTTTTGGAATCTTGACTAGGATATGCCTGGATGTAGATTTTTTTTGATCATTGCTAATTGGAGTTCTATGTGCCTCATTTATTTGTATGTCAAATTCTTTTTATCTACCAGGAAAGTTTTCTGTCATGATGTCTGCGAACATGTTTTCAATGTCATTTCTGGTATCTCCTGGTTGTTCAGTGACTCCAACTAATCTTAAATTATCTTCTCTGTCTCATCAAGCAGCTGCTGGATTGATTTCTCATGTTCCCTTGCTAGTTTTGAGAAATCTTTCTTTTCCTGGTAACTAACTGCAAGTCTGTCTTCAATATCTGAGATCCTGCCCTCACACTGGCCTAATCTGCTTTGAATACTTTCAGTGGAGGTTTTATTCTCCTGGATATCTGCTTGAATCTGCTTTATGGAATTCATTTGCTTCCATAATTTGCTTAAGTTTGTCTATTTTTCTGTCTGTGCCTGCTCTAACATCACTAAGCAAGGTGTGTATTTTGGTAATCTCTGTAGTTATTTGAGAGATTATTTCTGATTTCATTTATCCCAGAGCCTCGTTCAACTGCTTTGTTACCACTTCAAAGAGACCTGGTAGGGGGCTTTCTGATTTTCCAGCTTCATTGCCCCCTGGGTTTGCCTTTGGTGAACTGGGTGTCTGAGGCTGTGTGTTGTTTGTCTTCTCATTTGTTTTCTTTTTTTTATTTTAATTCCTAGAGTGATACTTGTTAGTTGCCTATGGAGGGTTGCTTTATTGGTGGTATTAAGGTGATGATCACTTCCTGAGCTCTGAGTCTGTTGGAAGATCCCATCTCCTCAGTTTGTTAGAGATGGGAAGCTATTGCTTGCCTGGCCCAGTCTCTGGTTCTTTGGCACTGTGCCTCAGCACTCTTTGTGACCCCCAGTCAATCTCAGTCCTGGGCCATCAGGGCCAACAGCTATCCAGAACAATCATGACAATTTTGGCTGCAGTGGCACCAATGGCAGCAAACTCAGCCAACAAAACAATAAACTGAGCCAACCCAATTTGCAATCCTCAACTGTATAAACTGAATTTGTGACCATACGACAGATTGCAAAACAATCATGTACAATATGTAAGTCTACAATATGTCAGTTCTGTCCTCAAGTGTCAGAACCTGTTATGGTTTATACATTGTGTCAACTTGAGAAGTCTAGAAGCTTAATTAAGTAAGGCAGCAGCTCTACATCCTGGGGTGTAAAGCAGAAGCAGTTACCTGGTCATTGTGTCAATTTGAGCAGGTCAGAAGTTTAGCTGAGAGACTCAGCAGGGAGCCAGGGGTCTTACTTTGTAAACATCCTCATCCTGTGCAAAGGAAGGCAAGGAGATTTGTTAATGCTACACCCACCCTGGTGGGGGATGGGTATCCTATGTACAATATAAAGGAGGAGAAGAGGCTTGCTCTTCCCCCTTTTACTCTGGCTGCTTTTAACTCTGGCTGCTGCCTTGAAGTGTTGCCTCAGTACCATGCCACTCTGCCTTGGAACCAGCTGATTTTGGATTGAAACCTCCAAAAACTGTAAGCTAAATAAACCTTTCCTTTCCTAATTTTGGGTGTCAGGTGTTTTGTCTCAGCAACGAGTGAAAAGTAACGAAGACAGAACCCAAAATGAATTAAGGAGAAAACAGAGAAAAGGGAAAAGAGAAAGAGATTACAAGTAAGTTGGAGGACAAAGATGGATCCCACCAACTTGGGGAAACTGATGCAGAAGACTGAAGGAAAAGAGAGCTGGAAGACACAAAAGGTAGAACAGAACAAAACCACACCCACGAAGAGGCCAGAAACCACACTCACACTAAAAAAAATAAATAAATAAAAGAGAAAGAAAATTAAAAAACAAATAATAAAACAAACAAACAAGAAGAGAAGAAAAGAAAAACAAAAACAAAAAAGTCAACTTCCAGGATTCTCTCTGGATTCACTAGCAGACAGCCTGTGGAGACAGCATCCCGAATTGTGGCACTGTATCCCCACAAGCCAGCAGTTGCTTTTTGACAGAGTAGTAGACAACCTTAGCAGGCTTGCCCTGAGACCAGACTCATTGGGATTGTTGCAGTTCAAGCAATTACCATGGGTCTCCACCCAGCTAGGAGCTGCTGGAGGAAGCTGGCAACAGTTCTGGTTCTGGGCTTATCCAGCCCAACTCCAAAATGGCTCCCAGCCAATTGCTCTCTCCCATGGGTGGACCAAGTCCTCTGCGCTCTCCACCAGCCAGCATAGTCCTCTGCATCCGCTGCTCTCCTCCACTGCCAAATCATTCTCCAGAGGCCCCCAGGGTCTCCAGCTGCCACTGAGACACCATAACTGCGTGTCCCTAGGTTCCAGCAGCTTCCCTCATGCAGTGAGTCCAGCTCTGGGCAAATGTGCCACCAGCTATTGCCTTCTTTTTCTTTGAAATTTTTCTTTTTACTCTCTCTGTTAGCTTCAGTTCAGACTTCAGACTCTTCTTTGTCCCAAGGGACCTACTTCTTTCCTTCTTGTCTTCCTCATGATGGCATATTCCCACGTCTAGATGGTATCTCTCAGAGAGGCTGCTTTCTCTGCTGATTTCTACTCTGCCATCTTCCTGGAAGCCCAGAAATAGATTTTTTCTATGCTTCCTTGTAAGCCACAGTTATGGCAACCCTTTCAGATTCAGTTCTTAATAGGTGTTTTGGTGACAGGAAACTTGGAGGGAGGTTTTAAGAGGAAATCAATCTGTCATTGTCTCTGTCTCTGTCTCTCTCTTTCTGCCTCCATTTATGAATGAGAGACATGAAACAAAAAGAACATGAAAAAGCCAAATAAAACAAAAAAACTAAAGAAGATGCTAATTTGAATATAAAATTCTGGAATGATATAGATAAAACAAATGAGAATACAGGGGATGTTTCTCAGTGGCAAAGAGCTTGGGTCCAGGGTTCATTTCTCAATACTACAAGAGGTTTTATATATATATATACACATATATATACATACACATATGTATACATATACTAAAAATCTATACATACAAAACAGCCAGTTGACAACAATGTACAAGAAAAATTTAGTCTGCTGTTGAGAGCAAAAAGGATGTCTTCTTTTTCTATCTCAGTGTAATATTGTACATTTGAAGTAATAGAGAAAAGCTTCATAATAAAAAATGGTTTGTTTTAAAGGTAGAGGACTGATATAATATTCATATAAAGAGACACTGCAATACTTACAGTCACATACTCAACCAAAATAGGGCTAAAACAAGTAAAACAAGTTATAGTAAAGATATTTTCACTTTATTTTTACACTAATTTACAAAATAGTTTAGTTTATACTTTGCATGTTGAAACCAGATTTTGCTAGCTAAAGTTGTGTCAGTTCCAAACTTTATCACACTAATTGTTCAGTGTCATCAAATTTCACTGGCTCCCTGAGATTCACTTCACAATTCTCAGCCATCCAGGCACTCAGAGGTCTCTAAAGCCCTGATTTAAGTGTCCTGATTTCTCAAGCTGGCAGCAGCGTTTGGCATCATCCACATGGTGCTAGTTTTACAGGGCATCCACCATACAATAGTTATGGGTAATAGAGATTTCCACCCATACCCCAGAAATCCTGAGAGGCCAGGCAAAATTGGGTAAGAAGATAAAAGGCTCTGCCATACGCCATGAGAGAACAGTGTGTGAAAGTGTGATCATGAAGCCAAAAGATACAGAGGAGACCCCAGGAAATTGGAGGTGACAAGAACATGGAATATCTGATAAGGAATGTAACAGGAAGAAATGGCCGCCATCCCAAGAAAGAAGTTATGGGTCATAAAATCAGCAAGATCATAGTGCCAGAGCTTCCCAACCCCTTTGGATCTCAGATCTCACAACAACCTCCCTCAGGTGTCAAACATAAGACTACAGAATTTAATGTTTGCCCTACCAGGCATCAGCTTTACTTTGGTTCTGTTCTGTTTCATCCTTCTATATCTCCATTTTGGAATGGCAGTGTTTACCCTGTACTATTGTATGTTGTAAGTGTTTAACTTCATGTTTATTTTTAAGGGGCTCACAGATAATAGTTTACTTTAAGTTTCAGATAGGTCTTTGGAGTTGAACTTACTGAAACAATGCTGAAACTACTGAAACTTTGGCAAGTGTTAGAGATGAACTAAATGTATCTTGTATAATGAGATTGACACATGCTTTTGAGGACTCAGGATTAATTTTGAAATTTAGATCTAAAATATCCCTCCAGAATTCTCATCATTAAATGTGGGACCTAGTCAGAAGGGATAGGATCTGAAAGAGTGTGTCCCTCTTTTGATTTCTTCTTTTTTCCTGCTTCCTGACTACCATGAATGAGCACCTTTGTCTCCAACGTGTGTCCTGTCATTGTCTTTTTGCCTTGGAACAAGGTAACTATGGACTAAAACTGTGAGGAAAACATAAGCCTCTTTTTTTTTTAAGTTGCAATGGTTGGGCACTTTTTCCCAGTGACAAAAAAGTGGCTAAGATGCCATGTATGTCAGGTTACCTTGAAAAGTGCCAAGAATGCATCTATATATTAATGAAGAATAAAAATTAATTTTTGATATTATCACTTACATCTAGGTGTCCCTCCATAGACTCATTCACTTATAGGTGGGACTTTTGGAATGTGAGTGGATTATGGGTAAGCAATAATGTTTCATGGGTGTGTATTGGATTAGTCAAAGGGTTGGTTTTCCACAATTCTGGAGGTAGATGGTGGAGAGGGAATACTCTGAAGAGGAAATACTCACCCTGTGAATGGGTGACCCCAACCGATAGGTTTGTGGCCTGGATGGGAAAAGAAAAGAAATAAGAAAAATTCTTGCTGTCTCCTGCCTGCCATGCCATGAACTGTTTCTCCTCTGCCACGCTCCTTTTCCATGCTGCCCTGCCTTGGAAATATCCAACCATGGACTGAAATCTCCACTTATTGTGAGCCAAAATAAATCTTTTCTCCTTTAAAATGTGTTTAATCTCATAAAGTCTGTGATTGCTCCTTTGATATGATATTTTTATTACACTTTAAAGGTATGTGTTCACATGTAGTAAGGCAGTGCATCTGGTTTTGTTTATTTGTTTTGCCAAATTAAGAGGTTTTATAAACCTTTGTAAATAAGAGGAAAATATTTGTAAATATTAGGACATCTGGTGAATTCTCGAAAAAAAATAAAGAGGAAAAATCTCAGTGAAATTGATTTGTAATAATGTTAAATGTATGGGCTAGATGAGTATGAATACCTATACCTATACAATATGGGAAACATAGATACTCCCCATTTATTCAAAACTGTTTCTGTCCTTTAAATATGTTTTAAGATCTTATGTATTCATTAATATGGATAGTTTATTGCAACTATGATTTCACTTGTGTTGTATGGTTTGCTGCTTTGATGAACACAATCATGTCTTTCAGTATATGTTACAGTTTTGTATCACAATTATAAAAGAATATTACTGATTTTTTATAAAATAATCTTACATAGCATATTTGTTGAATTTTTGTACTGATTCTGAATCTGTATTGATTGACCTGATTACTTATAAAGGTTCTACTCTGTAAACAAGGACAGTTCTGTGGAGTGGATTAGCAGAGTAGACAGATTTGTATCTACTTTTAATGGAAATGTGTTTCAGTTTGTGTTCCTCGAAAAAATGACCCAAGAGAAGGACTTGGTTCAGATAGATTCTCTGGAAGGCTACACTAGCCAAAGAGAACAGGAAACAGAGTGCAAAGAAGGAAATGCCAACACATTACAAGTGTTGCCCAAGTTGCCTCTGCAGGTAACAGAGGTTCAATCTCCTATGACAGCAGAAACAAATTCATCTTGTGACTGCCACACAAATGTAAATTTGGGGCTTTTCTCCCTCATTCCTGCCCATATTACATCAGAAGTGGTAGGCCCTGCAATTCCAGGCTCCTCCTGCAGCCAAACTGAGCTTCTTTCAGCTGTGGAGAAGGCTAGGAGCAGAAAGTGGAAGATACATGGGACAGGTCTGATGTGGATGCTCTCAGGATGATCTCAGCTCACATGGGACTGCCCAGCTTGTCTGCAGCTGAAAGTGGAGGTGCACTGACAACACATGACTGAGCACTAAGAGCCCCATGTCAGACCACTCCTCTCACCACTCAGATCCACTTGGGTCTGCTTTAAGGCCATTCAGGGCTTTTGAAAAAGAGGCCAGTTGCAATCTCCAGGAAATGAAACACAACTGGTTGATGAAATGAGCTAGTGAAAACTAACTAGCCCTCATTGTTTTTGCTGGTCATAGGCTATGATTACTATTCTTTACTTTTTCCCTTTAATTTGCATTTGTATACGAGTGAGAAATGTTGAACCTTTCAGAATTTTATTGGCCATTTTTATTTCTACTTTGATGTGTCTGACAATTTCACTAGCCCATTTTAATTTGGATCTAATTTTTTCAGGTTTTTAGGTATTCTAGGTATCAGTCCTCTGTGGAACAGCTGGCAAAAATTTTCACAATTCTGTAGGTTGTCTTCTCATTCTATTGATGTTTGCTTTGCTGTGCAGAAGCTTTAATTTCATAGGATTCCATTTGTTGATTTTGGGTACTATTTTCCATGCAACTGTGGTTGTGTTAGGAAGATTATTGCCCTTGCCTTTGTCTTTGAGTTTTACCTATTTTGTTTTCCATCTGGTAAAGTATTTCTGTTTTAACACTTAGCTCTTTGATCAATTTTTATTGTAGTTTAGTACATGGTGAAACATACGGGTCTAGGTTCAAATTCTACAAGTGGATAGCCAGTTTTCCCAACACCATTAAGGAGGCTATCTTTCTTCTACTGTATATTTTTATTCCCTTTGTTAAATATCAAATAGTTGAATGTGCTCAAGGTTCCACTGATTCTTGGGTCTCTGTGCCAGAACCATGATATTTTTCTCATTGCATACTTGTAATATATCAAGTCTGTAATTCTGATGCGTCTTGCTTTGCTCTTTTTGTTGATGGTTGCTTTTGTTCTTCTGGTCCATTCTGGTTCCATAGGAATTTTGGATTAATTTCTCCAATTCTGTGAAGAATGCTGCTGGAGTTTTGACTGGGATGCTGTTAAATCTGTGTATTAGTTTTATAATTTTGACTACATTGAGTACATTGGTGCTACCTACCCAGGAACAGACTATCTTTCCATTTTCTCATTTATTTTTATTTTTTAAAAAACAGGAATTGTACCAAAATTTAAAAGAATGATTATCCTTGCTGTTCATATAATAAGCCATAAAAAGATATGTTATGAAGTGATGCATTAATGTGTATTTCAAAGTAAAAGTATCTCTTGAACTTCAAAAATGAAAACATGAAGCTGTATTCCCAGACAGATGCTGCAGCAGCCTGGTAGGGCACCACTGATGGGCTGAATGATGTTTGAAGATGTGCATACTCACAGGGGATCTACATGTTCTGGTATTCCAGGCCCTTAGTTATGAAAATACTTCTCTTAAAAAGGGGGGCTAGATGTCATGTGATATCCTGAGTTAGATCACAGAACAATAAAAGAAGATTTTTAAAAGCAGTAAAAATGAATAGAATGTGCAGTTTAAGTAAGAGTGATGCCCCATTGTTCATGTCTAAACTTTGATTTATGTTTAGTGTTTCATATGTACTGAATGTTAACATTGAGGGAACCTTGGCAAAAGGCATGTGGGAATTTTCCCAAGAACCAGAAACTCAGCAATAATGAAACTCTGATAAGAGCAACATGAAAGAACACATGAGTGTTCTTTCATAATAGTCCATAGAGGAAGTAATGACTGAACGATGGTAGGAGGCATTTCCTTGGCCTGGCCATCATTCATTTCTAGACCTGCAGTGATGGTTGGACATGTATCTTTATTTTACAACAGCTTATTGAACTATACTTTATGATACACTACACTACCAAGAACAAGTCTACAAACACCTTTGAATTCATTGTTTTGTTTTTATTGGTTCTATTCTGTTCTGTTTTGTTTGATTTTTACTAAGTCTGAAGGTATCTGCAGCTATATTGAAGAAGAGGCATTATGGTAATTATTGTTGATTTCCCATTGTTTTGAAGTCCTATGTCCCTTACACTGGTTTGTTTTGATTTTCTTTATTGTTTTGTTCTGCTTGGATTTATTCTCTTTAAAATAAAAAAAAAAATGTTTTAGGCATAATGCACTTTGTCCCAGCAACAAGAAATAGGACCAATACAACAGGCTTACTCGTGGCAGACACATATATGCACAAATTTACAAAACAAAATATCACAGTCAAATGACATTACCTAGCAAATGCATCAGTCAACAGTGAAATGGATAAACGAAGCAAGAGGCAGGTGGGTTAGAAAGTTTCAAGTGAGATTGCTGAGCTGATATCTGAAGGTGGCCATAGGGAGGAGTACAACAAGTCCAAGTTTGAGTCCAGGGCACAGCAAAGAGGCCACAGAGCCTGAGGAATACAAGAGAACAAGAGAACAGCATGAAATCAGAAGTACAGCTCAGGCAGAGCCTACTACTGCCATCATACGGAACTTGGATGTGACTCAGAACAAGATAGGGAGGACCAGAAAGTTGTGAGTAAAGGCATGAAATGATCTAACCATCTTTGTAAGGATCATTCTAACATTGATTTTGGGAAGCAAAAGAGCATAGAGATCGTATAAGAAGTTCCTGAAACAATCCAAGAGCAAAGATGGAGATGCTGTCCCCAAAACCTCTACCATAGCCTATGAGCACTCCTGGAAGCTGACTCATCTCTATGTCCTGCCCAGATGCACTACCAGACACAAACCACTCTAGAAAGATGATGTCATAAAGGGCATTGGGTTCCTCAGACACAGCTGAGGATGGAGGAATGTGCTTCTCATAGCTCTCCATTCTAAAATCCCAGAAAGGGGGTTAGAAGTGGGGTGAGGCATAGAACTCCAGCAGAAGAAGGCATCTAATTCCCACAGTAGGGGCATAACCTGAAAGAAGTTTCCTAAGAATTTTATTTGGGGTTTGTGTACACTGAAGCCAAGACTCACACAAGCTAAGCATATACTCTACACCTCCAAAGTTATAAGGATTCTGGGCAGTTTGAAGTGGTCCCAGAAAAAACATCACTTCTCCAGAAACTACAATCATTGAATATATGTGAAAAACAAAGGCAAAAATAGACAATGATTAAGTTTGAGATGTACAGAAACTGAAGAAAAATAGTTTATATTTATGAGGGACACAATTGAGATGCTCAATGTAAATGACAGGAATGGGTAAACAAGTCCTTGGGGTGTTTGTGGACAAGGGTAGGTAAGTGAGCAGATATCCAGAAAGAGTCATCACTCCTTTTCTCAAGAGCAGCACATCTCATTGGCATGGTGGGAAGATGAGCAGCAAGAAGAGAAGGATTATTGGATAACTTTCAGTCCTGGGTGTTATGGATTTAAAACTAGTGGTCAACTTAACACCAGCTAAATCAAATCAGCATGGGGCTGAGAGTAGATGGCCCACCTGAGGAAAAGCTGCCAGCATAAAAGGAGATGTGAAGAGGAAGATCATGGCATTGTGAGTTCTCCTAAGTGATGCTGTTTGGAACCGTTGGTTCTCCTGGAGGTTCTTGTCATGGCTAGCTTCCCAGTAATGAATTCGGCCATTATCGTCAGAGGAGATCAGGACCTAGTCGCTGAGAATGGCTGCAGTTTACTTTGGGGATGCTCTGGTCCTTATGTTGAGCATCATTTCCTGGCTCTGAAGGGGAAATGTTTGTTGTTTAATCCCCAGGAGAAGTCTGTCACGCTGGTTTCCTGATATGTACTCGACTGTTCACATTGTTGAAGGAGCTCAGGACCTCACTGTCAATGAGGATGGCTGTGGTACTTTTCAGGGGAGCTCTGGTCCATATTTTGACCATCACTTCTTAGCTCCACTGCAGAACCCTCGACCTACTAGCACAGATCCTTCATTCTGCTGGCATAGATATTCTAGCTTCCACTGCTGACCTTTGGGCCTTCCCAGTGCAGATCTGTGAAGCAGACTTGCACGAGTCCTTGTTGTGGGCTCTAGGCCTCCAGCTGCACTTGTAGGAGGCATGGTCATGGGCTCTAGGTTTTCAGCTGGACTCATGCAAGACATTGCTTTGGGATTCAGGCCCTTGGCTGAATTTCCTTGGGTCTTTAGTCTTTCGGATAGATTTCCTGCACTTCTTTGTGTTTAACTCTTGGGTGACTATTATAAAATATTATAAATTCTGCATCCTGTGTGCAGTTGTTCTCCTTGCAGCCCCGGACTACAACACTGGGGTCTAGGGAGACACCAAGAGGAATGGCAAATGTCAAGCTGAATCTGAGTTAGAGTTCATCAGAAGCTACACAACACTGGCTCTACAACCCATTCCTTCATCTTCAAGACACATATCTACTGATACATGTCTACTGCATTAAGGTCAGTATTCCTTTCCCAGATTTTAACTCAATAATTGTAATCACATTTAGATACTAACAATCATGAACAGATTGTCAGAGTTGGACAGTAGCACTTTTTCAAAATTCTGAAAGGACCTACAGTAAGAAATATATTTTGCTGCCAGACAAAGTGGCACATGCTTGTAATCACAGTTACTCTGCAGACTAAGATAGAAGGATCACAACTTGGGGGCTACCTGAACAGCTTAGTGAAAATCTGTCTTGAGCCAGCCATACTAAATCACTCACCTTTGATCTCAGCCCTTGGGAGGCTGAGGCAGGAAGATCATGATGAGTTCGAGGCTAGGATGTGCTACATATTTTTTTAAAGAAGATGAGGCCAAAGAAAGTAAAACAGAATAAAACTAATCAAAATAAACCAGTATAAGTGATACAGGTCTTCAAAATCTTATGAAATCAACAATAGTTACCATAATGCCTTTTGTCGTCTTCAAGTAGCAGCAGACACCTTCGGACATAGTAAAAATCAAATACGACAGAATAGAATAGAAACAATAGAAACAAAACAATGAATGCAATAAAGGACTTCAAAACAAGCCAATAGTAAAACCAAAATGGCTACCATAATATGTCTTGCTATCTTTCGAACAGCTGCTCATGCCGTCATGTTTGATTATGTTAACAAAAAAGAATAAAACCCAACCCAACAAAATAATGAAAATAATATGGTTTCTTGGCTGGGACTGCTTCCTGGTGAGGCCTGGTTCTCTCTCTCCACAGTCTGTGAATGGCACTGACTCATGGAGAGAGGCTTGTCTGTGGCTGTCCTCACTCTTGCAGCAGCCCGTGCATGGCTCTAGTTTCCAGGCAGGGATCACCTCCTGGTGAGGCCTGGTTCTCTCCCTTCACAGTCCATGAATAGCACTGACTCACCTGTACTATAGATTTTAAGACCAGTCTGAATTGCACAGTGAGAGCCTGTCTCAAAGAAAAAAAATTCTCAAAATAAAATGAAAACTGCTGTGAGTATGGTTCAGGACTATCACATGCACAAGGCCCAGGGTCTAAACCCAAGTATCACAATTTTTTTTTAAAAAGCAGCATATTTTGTACCATGCTCCAGTATAAAATTTTGTTCATGCTTATGTGCTCACAATCAAGTAATCCCCCTAAAGTGAGCCAGTTTACAGATCCAGGACCCTCTGAGCAAGAGGTGGCTGAGTTGTCTTGAGAAAGGACTTGATATACTGCCAAAAATTAATCTTCCTTTTTCTCATTTTTCCCCAAAAGTAACTAAAGTCTCTCACCATGGTAACTATACACTGACAGAAGAGAAATAATCAGAAATTTCAGCGACTGCTAGACACTGGTTTTGGACTATTACTGATTCCAGGGGATCCAATCATCATTGTAGAATTCAAGTAAGAGTAGGGACCTGTCAGGTAATCAATGGAGTTTTAGCAAAAGTCCAGCTCACAGCAGATCCAGTAAGTCCTAAAGCTCATATTCTAGGTATTTTCCTGGTTCCAGAATGCATGATTATGATGCATATACTTAGTACTTAGTAGAATCCTCACATCATTTCCCTAACCTCTAATGTAGGGCTTTTATGGTTGGAAAGCCAAATAGAAACCATTGGAGCTGCCTTTCCCTAGGAAAACAGTAAACCAAGGATAATATTGCATCCTTGGATGGATATCAGAAACTAGTTCCACTATCAAGCACTTGAAAAATGCAGGGGTGGGGTGGATCCCATCACATCCCCATTTAATTCTATCTGGTCTACGTAGGTGAATGTGTCTTGGAGAATGATGGCAGGCTACCACAAACTCAAGCAAGTGGTGACTCTAATTGCAGTTGCTGTATCAGATGTGGTTTTCTTGCTTGATTAACACATTTCCTGGTACCTGGTATTCAGCTATTGATTTGGAAAATGACTTCTTCTGCATTTCTATTCATAAGGTTAACCAGTAACAATTTGCTTTCAGTTGACAAGGCCAGCAATATACAATCTCTGTCCTATTGCAGAGGTATATTAACTCCCTACCCCAGTGTCATCACTTACTTCAAGAGATCTTTCTTTCCCACAAGGTACCACACTGATCCATTACATTGATGACACATACTAATTGGATCAAGCGAGTGGGAGGTTGCAACATCCTGGATTTGTTAGTAAAGCATTTGTGTGCCAAACAATGGGAAATAAATCCCAATAAAATTCAAGGTCCCTCTAACTCAGTGAAATTTCTAGGAGTCCAGTGATGTGGAGCATGAAGAGACATTTTTTCTAAGGTGAAACATAAGTTGTTGCATATGGCTCCCTCACAATCAAAAAAAGTTACACAAAGTCTAATAGGAGTATTTTGGATTTTGAAGGAAATACATTCCTCAGGTAGCTGTTTTGCTCCAGCACACTTACCCATGACAAAAAAGCTGTTGTTTTGAGTGAGGCCGAGAAGAGAAGGCTCTACAACAGGCCTAGCCAGCTTTGCAGGATGCTCTGCCACTGGAGCCATATCACCCAGGACATCCAGTGGTATTTCAGGTGTCAGTAGCAGATAGGGATGCTGTGTGGAGTCTGTGGCAGGCCCCCATAGATGAACTGCAGTGGAGGTCTTTAGTATTTTGGGACAAGGCTCTTCCACATCCGCAGAAAACTACTCTCCCTTTGAAAAGCACTTCCTGGCATGCTACTGGGCCTTAGTGGAAAATGAATTCTTGATCATGGGACACCAGGTTACCATGAAACCTAAGCTGCCAATCATGAGCTAGGTATCTGTCCCACCAACTTATAGAATGGGATGTGAAGCAGTCCATCACTAAATGGAGGTAATACTTATGTATATTACTGAGCCTGAATGGGTCCAGAGGACACAAGTAAGTTACATAAAGAGTTGGCTCAGATGCTTATGGCTCCTTCTGCTGTATGGTCTTCTGTTTCTCATAGTATGAATCTATGTCCTCATTTGGTGTACCACATGATCAGCTAACACAGGAAGAGAAGGCCAAGGCCTGATTTACACATTTCTCTGCACGTTATGCAGCACCACCAACTGTCAACATCTGCAGCATTACAGCCCCATTTCAGGATATCCCTGGACAGTGGTGAAGGGAAATCTTCACAGTAAGTGGTTCACCTGATCATACATTTTGTCTGGAAGAAAAAATAGTCAAATGTACAAGCATATACTGATTGATGAGCTGTAACAATAGTCTGAATAGGTGATCTGGCACTTGACAAGGATATGACTTGAAAACTGGTGATGAAGATATTTGGGGAAAAGTTATATGGATAGACTTCTCCACATGAGTGACTATATAGGGTCACTTCCATGGAAAGTGCCGAGCTTTGTTCTTACTGGTATAAAATTTATTTTGGGTGTGGATTTGGCTTCCCTTTACATAATTCTGCCAAAACCTCGATCCATAAACTTATAGAATACCTTGTCCACCATCACAGTATTCCATGCAACATTGCTTATAACCAAGGAACATGCTTCACAGGCAAAGAAGTGAAGCAATGGGCTCATACATGTGGAATTCACTGATATTACCATGTTCATTAACATCTAGAAGCAACTGGATTGGAAAAAAAGTGAAGTGGCCTTCTGAAGATGCAGTTACAGTGCCAGCTAAGTGGATATAATTGGCAGGTCAGGGACAAGATTCTTCAAAAGGTTGTGTATGCTTTGAATCAGCACTCTATGGTACTGTGTCTCCCATATCCAGGATTCACTGGTCCAGGAATCAAGAGTTCGAAGAGGGATTGTCACCACTCAACACTACCACTAGTGAGCCACCAGCTAAATTGCTAATTCCTTTTTGCATGACCTTGTACTCCGCTAGCTTAGAAGCTTTCCTTCCAGATGGAGGAAAGCTTATACCAGAAAACATAATGATTCCCTTGAACTAAAAGCTAAAATTTCCCCTGGTCATTTTGGGCTCCACATGCCTCCAAGTGAACAAGCTAAAAAGGGAGTAATGATGTTGGCAGGGGTGATTAATCCACACTATCAAGCAAAAATTGGGCAATTACTCCACAGTAGAGTAAAGGAAGACTATACATGGAATGCAGGAGATTCCTTAGGGTACCTCCTAATATTACTATGTCCTGTTATCAAGGTCAATGGGAAACTATAACTACCCAATCTAGGTAGGATGACAAATGAAACAGAACCTTCAGGGATAAAATTATGGGTCACCCCACCCCCAGGAAAAAGCCAAACCTGCTGAGATGCTTTCTAAAGGCTAAAGAAATACATAAGAAGCAGAAGAAGTTAGTTGTAAATACCTGCTAGGACCGTGTAACCAGTTACCGAAGAGGTTTGTAATTGTAAATGTTCTCTCCTATTTTATTATGCTCCTTTTGTAACATAATGTGAAATGATTTAATATTGGTTCTTAATTATTGCCAAACCTATATACAATTTTTAAATTCTGAAATACTAGAAATAAGCATCACCTGAAGAAAAACTTGGTCTTCTGAAAAGCTTGTATCTAGATGTCTCCCCAAAACCTCCTGCAATCATAGATGGGAGAATTTCAATGGTGGCTGGATTAGGGTTTGTGAATGTCAGTTAAGGCTGTGATACTGGGATTAAGGGTGTGGGCTATGGAAGCCCCACCCTGTGTATGGGTAACTCCAATCAATAGGCTTCTAGTCTGGGTGGAATATAAAGGGAAAGAAAGAAAGAAGGCTTGCTCCTGCTGTGACTAGCTGCCTTCTGGTTACCCAGTCATGCCATGAAATCTTTCTCTCCTGTGAGGCCCTCTACCATGCCTTGGAGCCAGCTGACCATGGACTGAAACCTCTACAAACTGTGAAGTGAAATAAACCTTTCCTGCTTTAACTTTGTCTCAACACCAAGAAAACTACAAAGACAGTTTCCATTATGGGGAGGGAAGCAGTGCATTTCCATATGTACACAGAATCATAGTACCATGTCATAAGTAATTATGAACCTCATATTGTATCTGAAGTCTACAGTTTAAAGAAATGTGTCTGGTTGCTAATTTGGCAAGGAGTGGATTGTGATAGTTAACTGTAGAGTCACCTTGAATAAGAAATGACTAGTTGATTGGTTTAATAGAGTTCTGAGTATGTCTGGATGATGGACTTCCTAAAGCAGGAAGACCTATGCTTGATGTGGGAATCTCCAATCAATAGGCTTACATTCCTGGATGGGAAAAAAAGGGAAAGAAGGAAGCCTCACTTCTGCTTCTTCATAGGATCTTCAAAATTCACCTTGGCCTTTGGCAGTTCATCTCCAGGCTTCCAGTCCAGACTTCAGTCACCAAATGCTGGCTCTCATGCTTCATGATATAGACTTGCTAGGGGTTCTGAACAGAGTCACAATTTTTTACTTTTGACTGGATCATTCTGCTATGTAGCACGCAGAAGGTCTTTTTGCAGTCTTCACCCCTGATTCTCCAGGTGATCATTTACAATTATATACATATATATTTATATTAGTTTAATGAACCCTAACTGATACAGTGACATATAATTGAAGAGTAATCATTGGGCTCTTTAATTTTTATTAAAACAGTTTAATCCAAGATGACTGCCACACGTGAGCCGAAGCCCTGCACAGCAAACCCCATTCAGCCCTGCAAGCTTGGCACCTCACTTGAAACCTGGTAGGGCCCCAACCAGCATGACCAATCAGACAGAGACCTTCAGGTAGGTCTCTAGGGGCCTGCTTGAGCCCCAGCAAGTGACCCTGAGTGGCCGCAGAACTGCCTGCACTCAGTAGTGCAAGCCCAAGCCCTGCACAGTGAACCCCATGCAGCCGAGCAAGTTCAGCACCTTGCTTGGAACCTGGTAGGGCCCATCCAGTGAGCCCAATCAGTCGGGGACCTTTGAGAAGGACCCTAGGGGCCTTGTTGGGCCCCACCCAGTGACGCCAGGTGGCAGAGGCACTGCCTGCTTTCAGTGGCATGAGCCAAAGATCTGCTTAGCGAACCCCATCCAGCCAAGCAAGTTCAGCACCTTGCTTGGAACCTGGTAGGGCCCCTCCCAGCTTTCTCAGTCAGCCAGGGTCCTTTAGGTAGGCCCCTCGAGGCCTGGTTGGGCCCCACCCAGTGATCCCGAGTGGTGCAGAAATGCCTACACTCAGTGGTGCAAGTTGAGCCCTGCAGAGTGCAAACTCAGCACCTAGCTCAGAACCTGGTAGAGTCACACCCAGTGACCTCAAGCAGCTGTGGAGCTTTGGCGTACCGCATGGCATGAGCTGAAGACCTGCATAGCATGCTCCATCTGGTTCTTCAGCCTTGGCATGCCACTCAGAACCTGGTAGAGTCCCACCCAGCAACCTCAAATAGCTGGGGAGCTTTGGAAGGCCATGTGGGGTGTGCTGAAGGCCTGCCCAGTGTACTCTCCACATTTGAGGAGCCTTTGAGTGCCACTAGCGACCTGGTAACATCTGACTAATGACCCCTACTCAACTGGGGAAACTCCCTGCAGTATAGACAGATATCATCAACCCAGGAAGCAAATGAAACTTTGCATTCAGCTTCTGCAGGGGAATACAGGAAAATGACAAAATAGAAGAGCAAAATGCAATCTCAAACCTACAGCCCATCCCAAACAATCTAGGAGACAGGGACATAGAAGGAAATGTAAGTCATACACCTGAAACTTCTGAAATGATAGCAATTGAAATAAAGAAACAACTCCATGAAGCTATAAAGAAACTCAGATCAGAAATAATTTCACAGGTAAAAGAAGAAATGATAAACATAATAAAAGAAATGCTGAACACATCTAAAGAACAGGTAGTTTAAAAAATTGAGGAGCATTGCAAAAAAGATAGAAACCTTGAATGAACAATATAAGAAACAAAATGCATGAAACAGGTTCAAAGAGATATCCAGGAAATCAAAAATTTCATTGGAAGCCAGCAAAACCACCTCAGTGAATGTGAAGATAGACTTTCAGACCTCGGAGACAAGATTGCAGCTAGTGAACAGGAAAGGAAAGATCTTTTAAAATTAACAAGAAATCACGAAGTAAGAATTCAACAGTTGCAAGATGATGCAATGAAAAACAATATAAGAGTGATGGGTGTAAATGAAAAAGAAGGTGATAACACAAATGATATCAAAAGACTACTTACAGAAGTAAGAGCTGAAAATTTCCCAAACACAGGAAAGGAAACTGATATTCCAATAAGTGAAGCATATAAACTCCAATTGGCCATAACCAAAATAAATCTACACCCAGACATATAATAATCAACATCCCAGAAATTCAACGTAAGAACAGAATAGTAAAAGCTGTTAGAGAAAAGAGACAGATCATGTATAGGGGAAAGCCCATTAGAATCACAGCTGACTTCTCAACACAAACAATGAAATCAAGAAGGGCATGGAGTGAGGTATTTCAAATCCTAAAGGAAAACAACTTCCAAACCAGACTAATGTACCCTGCAAAATTGTCCCTCAAGACTGATGGAGAAATAAAGATACTTCCATGACAAAGAACAGCTGAAGAACTTCATGACCACCAAGCCAACCCTGCAAAGAACATTGAAAGATATTCTAGACAGACCAAAAAAAACAAAACAAAACAAAACAAACAAACAAACAAAAAAAAACCAAACCTATGACTTCAGGAACAGCAACAGAAAAAAAAAACTTTCCTCAGTTGGTGCACTTCTGAGTTGTTTCCATGATTTAGCTATTACAAACTGTGCTACTATACACATGGGTGCACATATATCGCTGTGGTATGAGGTTCCTAATTCTTCTGGGAAGATACCAAGAAGAAGAATAGCTGAGTCAAACGCAATGTGTAATCTCAGTTTTTTAGGAATCTCCACAATGATTTTGAAAGTGGTTGCCTGGTTTATACTCCCACCAACAGTGGAGAAGAGCTCCTTTTTCCCCATAGCCCTGTCAGCATTGGTTACTGGTTAGTGTCTTGATGATTATTATTCTTTCTGGAGTAAGATAGAATTTCAGCATTGTTTTAATTTGCATCACTGTAATAACCAGTGATGGTGAACATTTTTTCATATATTTATTTGCTGTTTGTTTTTCTTCCTCTGAGAAATGTGTATTCATCTCAGATGCCCATTCTGGATTAGGTCTTAAATTTGGGGGGAGTCTCATGCTTTTTATTTCTTTATACATTCTAGATATAAGTCCTTTGTCTGAAGGATGACTGACTAATATTTTTTCTCATTCTGTGGTTTTCTTTTAACTCAGTGATTTCCTTTGTTGGGCAAAAGATTTGTAACAAGATGAGATCTAGTTATTGATCCTTTGTATTATTTCCTGTGTGATCAGGGTTTTGTTCATGAAATCTTTGCCTACACCTGTGTCTGTAGGAGTTTTGTTCTCTCTTGTAGCAGATTTAGTGTTTCTTCTTTAGTGTCTTTGATCCAATTATTTTCACTTTAGTGCATGGTGATAGCCATGGGACTAGTTTTAGTCTTTGACATATAGAAAACCAATTTTTTCAGCACCATTTATTAAACAGTCTTTCTTCCAGGGAACATATTTGTTTCCTTTGTTCAAGATAAAGTGGCTGAGTGTGTTTGAAGTTGTAACTGTATCTTCCAATCTGTTTCATTGATCTTTGAACCTCTTTTTTGTTTGTTTGATTGTTTTACCAGTACCACGTTGTTTTCATTGCAGTAGCTTTGTAGTATAACTGAAAGTCAGTAATTGTAATGCCCCTGTCTTGCCTTTGTTGCCAAGAATTGTTTTTGCTGTTCTAGGTCTCTTCTAGTTACAAATGAATTTCAAGAATGTTTTCTTTTAGGTCTGTGAGGTATGCTACTGATATTTTGATTGGGATTGCATTAAATCCGTATAACAATTTTGTGAGTATGACCATTTTTACTATGTGGGTTCTTCCTATCCCATGAGCAAGGGATATCCTTCCATTTTCTGACATTCTCTGCAATCTCTTTTTTCAGAGTACTGTAATTTTCAATGTGCAAATCATTTACTTCCTTTGTTAGACTGATTCCTAAAGTATTTAATTGTTTTTCGTGCTACTGTGAAGGGTGTGGTTTCCCAAACTTCTGTCTCAGTGAGTTTGTTTGTGAACACAAATGCTATGATTATTCAATGTTGGTTTTATATCCAGCTAAGGTACTGAGTTTGATTATTAAATCTAAAAGTCATTCAGTAGAGTTTTTGTGATCTTCTATGTAGAGTATCATATCATCTGCAAATAATGCTAATTTAACTTGTTCCTTTCCTATCTTTTTTTCCTTTTATTTCTTTCCCTTGTCTAATTTCTCTGCTAGTGTTTCCAGAACTATACTAAACAGGAGTGGTGATAGTGAACATCATGGCCTTATTCCTTATTGTAGCATGAAAACCACCAGCTTTTGACCATTTAGTAGGATGCTGACTGTTGGTTTGGTGCAGATGGCTCTTACCAGATTGAGATAAAGGCTATCTATTCCATTTTTCTGTAGGATATTTAACATGAGTGGGTGCTGGATTTGTGAAATGCTTTTGCTATGTCTATTGAGACAATCATGTGAATTTTGTCTTCGCTTCTGTTTATACAGTGAATTACATTTACTGCTTTGCACATGATAAATCATCACTTGGATGTACCCTACTTGGTCATGGTGCATAATCTTGATAACTTCCTGATTTCTCTGTGCCAGTATCTTATTGAGAATTTTTGCATTTTGATCATTAGGAAAACTGGTCTGTAGATTTCTTTTCTGGTTGGGTCCTTCTCTGGCTTAGGCATCAGTGTAATACTTGCTTTCAGGAATGATTTTGGAAGTATTACTTCCCTTTCAATTTCATTAAAACATTTCACCATTAGTGGCATTAGGTCTTCTCTAAATTTATTGTAGAATTCAACAATGAATCCATCAGAGTCTGAGCTTTTCTTCATTGATAGGCTTTAAATTACATTTTCAATTTCACCAACTGATACCAGATTATATAACGTGTGTGTGTGTGCAAATACATACATATATATATATATATATATATATATATATATATATACATATGTACATATATATGGTTTGCTAATTCATATGTGTCCAGGAATCTCTCCACTTCTTCTTTTCATCTGAATACAGTACAGGTTGCTGAAGTAGATATTGGTGATCTTCCACAGATCTGTTGTGATTTTATTCATTTAATTCCCAATTGCTTGAATTTGAGTCTTTTCTTTCCTTTTTTGATAAGGTTGGTTAAGGGTTTATCAACTGTATTTCAGTTTTCAAAGAACCAACTCTGGGTTCATTGATTCTCTGTACTGCTCTTAGTTTCAATTGCACTAATTTCTGCTCTTATCTTTGTAATTTCCTCTCTGGTGAGGCTTTGGGCTTCATTTGTTCTTCCTTTTCTGAGTTCGAGCTCCAATGCTAAGCTGTTGATTTGAGCTTGTTCTGTTTTCCTGAGGTGACAAGTTACCACTATAAATTGCCCTCATATGACTGCTTTTATTGTGTCCCATGAGTTCCAGTATGTGATATCAGCATTTTCATTTAATTGTAAACACTGTTTAATTTCTTATTTTTTTCTTTTACCTGTTGGTTGTTCAGGAAGCTATTGTACAATTTCCATGTGTTTATGGAGTTTTTCTGATTTCTTTTGCCATTGATTTCCAATTTCATTGCACTGTGGTCAGATAATATGCATGGGCTAATTTAATTCTTTTGCAATTATTAAAGAATGTTTTATGGGCTGATATGTGGTCTATTTTGGAGAACATCTCTTGTGCAGCTGAACAGAACGTACATTCTGACGCTTTGGGTTGAAACACCCTGTAGACAGGTACTAATTCCATTTGTTCACAGGTTTGTTTTAATTCTGATATTCCTTTGTTGAGATTTGTCTGGTTGATCTGTCTAACTGTGAGAGTGGGGTATTAAGGACCCACACATTACCACTGTGTGCCTGCTTATTTGATTTTTCATGTCTGTTAATATTTGTTTTATATAGTTGGGTGCACCAGTGCTTGGTGAATATGTATTCATAATTGTTATCTCTTCTTGGATTTTTCCCTTAACAAGCATGTAGTGACCCTCTTTCTCTCTTTTGATCAGTCTTGGCTTGAAGTTCACATTGTCTAGAAATAGACTACATACCCCTGCTTTTATCTGGGATCCTGTCATGTTGAATGATTTTTTTCTACCCCTTGACTGTTAGTGTATGAATCTCTTTTTGAGTTAAAGGTGTTTCTTGAATGCAGCATATTGTTGGATCTTGCTTCTTGATATATTCTGCAGTCTGTTTCTTTTGATTGCAAGTTGAGATTATTTACATTGATGGTTATGACAGATATGTATTGACATACCTTTCTCATATTATTTTCTTATTTTTGGCTCCCTGTCTTTCCCCTCTGTTACAATGCTTGCCCTGCTTGGTGACTTGTTCTCTTTGTGTACTCATAGTTGTGATCTTTGTTTCCCCTTTCTAACATATACTTCAATGTATTCAAAAGCTCATGAATTTCCTCAGATGTTCTTTGTCTTGGACATATATTATTTTCCATCAATTATGACAGATATTTTTGTGGAATACACCAATCTGGTTTGAAGATTGTTTTCTTTTAGGGCTGGAAATAGCCCACTCCAACATCTCTTTGATTTGAGGGTTTGTGTTAAGAAATCTTTTGTGATTCTGATGAGTTTTCCTTTATAGGTGATTTTCTTCTTTTCTCTAACTGCTTTTTTTTTTGTAACTGCTTTTAATATTTTGTTCTCATGCTGAATTTCTGGAACCTTCACTATTATATGCCTTGGTGTATATTTTTGTCATGGCTGTTTGTAATTCTATATGCTTCATTTATACGTGTGTTAAATTCATTACTCATACTTGCAAAGTTTCCTGCCCTTATATCTGTGTCGTGTTTTTTATGGTATTTGTGCTGTCTCCAACTTTCTCACTGACCTCAATCTTAGTATTGATTTGCAGAGACGGCTTGGTTCTTGGAGAATTCTTGTTCTCTTTCCCTGCACTCCATGAATGGTGCTGACTCACTGGAAAAGGCTGGGATCTGGCCATCGCCCCAGTGGCAGCAGCCCACAAATGGTGCTGGTTCTCAGGGAGGGCCTGCTTCTTGGTGAATTCTTGTTCTCTTCCCCTGCAGTCTGCAAACAGCACTGAATCACAGAAAAGGGCTGGAGTCTGGCTGTCCCCTTAGTGGTGGTGGCCCATGCATGGTGTTGGTTCACATGGAGGGTCTGCTTCTTGGTGAATTCTTGTTCTCTTCCCCTGCAGTCCATGAATGACTTGTTCCATATACTTTCAATCAAGGTTTTAATTGCTCAGATTTCTCTTCAGATTTGTTTCATGGATTCAATTTATTTCCTGTGATGGGCATTTATAGTTTCCATCATTTTCCTAAACTTTTCTATTTTTTAAATCTGTCTGCTTTAATATCTTCATTTTGAGCATCATTTCTTTTTGTGCTTAAGAGATTATTTTTTCTATTGCTATTTCCACTTATATTTTAATTTCTACCACTATCATTTCAGAAAATTCTGCTGTTTTACTTCCAATTTCCTCTATCTCATTGTGCTCCAGGCTTTTTCTGGGTGGGCTGGGGATCTGAGGTTGCATTTCCTTCTGTGTCATCTCATTTTCTGTTTTCTATTTTTTTCTCATTTGCTCTGTGTTTATGCTGGTTGATTTCTCTCGGCAGATAGCTTAATCACTACTATTGAGGCTTCCCTAGGAGATGCTTGCCATCAGGAATGTCTTGTAGATATAGGTGGTTCTTTATGTGTATCCCAAGAACCTACCTTTCCAATTTGTTAAGGATGAAAAGTTGCTATTTGGATCAGCACCCAATTCTTTTTACTGGAGTATGGTGATGATAATGAAACCAGGTGCCATTTCTGATATCTTCTTTCTAGAGTGCTTTGTGTCTGGTAGTGCAACTGGGCAGGATACAAAGATGAGTCGGCTTTCAAGAGTGCTCAGGCTATGGCAGTGAGGCTCAGGACAGTGTCTTTATCTTGGCTCTTGGATTGTTTTGGGAACCTCATATATGATCTCCATGCTCTTTTATTTCCCCAAACCAATGTCAGAATGATCCTTCTAAATGGTTAGAACATGTCGCGCCTTTATTCACAGCTTTCTGATGACTCTGTCTTGTTTTGAGTCAAATCTAAAGTCCTTATGGTGGGCAGTGGTAGGCTCTGCCTGAGGTGTTCTTCCTCTGATTTGTCTCTTGTCCTCTTGCCCTCTTGTATTCCTCAGGCTCTCTGACCTCTTTGCTGTGACCTAGATTAAAACTTGGACTTGCACTACTCCTTCCTATGGGCACCCTCAGGTATCAGTTCAACTGTTTCACTGGAAACCTTTCTGACCCACATGTCCTCTTCTTTTATTTCTCTATTTCACTGTTGGCTGATGTGCTTCCTAGGAAACTGAATTTGATTGTGATATATTGGTTTGTAAATTTGTGTATATGCAAGTGTCTGCCACCATGAAGCCTGGTGTATTGTTCATCATTCTTGTTGCTGGGACAGAGTGCACCACAGCCTAAACTTAAAGACGGGAAAGTTTATTTCAGCTCCCAGGTTGTGAGGAGGTAGTCCATGGTCTGCTGGTTGAGAGACAGAAACCTCATGGCATAAATTTGTGGCAGAAGAAATCTTGCTCAATTCATGGAATGTGGCAGAGTACAGGGTAATAGTACTTGTGATAGAGACATGTCATCCAAAGCCATGATCCAAGTGACCCAACTCCTCTACCTGCACTCCATCTTCTAACAGCACATTTAATTATGAACTTTAGGGTTTTCATCCCCACGATCAATCATCTTTCTTCACTGACACTTCAGATTAACTTCCATACATGCATAAATTACTAAACTGACTCTTAGTCACATATTCTTAAACCATACACAATCTCCAAATTAAAATAAGGTGAGGTGAAGTAAGAAATTGGAAAATGAACACATTAAGGGTGTGTTTGTGCTCTTCTAGATGTAAAAAGGAAGGTTTTAATAAATGTGCTCTTGTATATACTATAAAGTGTATTTTAATATTATTCAATATCTTGTCATGTATTATACTGATTTTTGCTGAATTTTGTGTTTTATAGGACATGATAGTACACAGAGCATACATGGAATGATCAACAAACAATATGGTCATTGAATATATGTTTCCCCTTGCAAATTAACTAATGAGGATAATGAATGACTTAGTTTCTATGCAAATTCTCTAGATAATGTGACAGAATTATTTTAGCACAGGATAGAAGACAATTTTGCCCACATTGATTTGGACAATGGTGCCAAATCCAAGAGATCCAATCTCAGAGTACTGGTCTCATTACTTTACAGTGATAATCATAATTCTAAAACTAAAAATTTATTTTTCTGAATATATAATATATCTGAGGCACCAATACCAAAGTGGACCAAAATTGAAAATATGGAATAATACAAATATGCACCAATGCATGCACTTATATAAACCTAAACTTATAAATGTATATTTGAGAATGAATAGTTTTCTTTGTTTTACAAAATAGAATAAAAGCAAAAATAACACTAAAAACAGAGTTTCAAATCAGGCTAGTAGGAGACTAACAATAATCAACACACTGCATATTGTTATTATATTCACAGTACTTGTTCAGAGTACAAAATATAAACATGAAATATTGTACAGAAAATTACTAGTACAAAACTTTCCCCTCAAGGAACTAAGAGAAACCAGCTGTATAACTATCTTAAATGTCTTGTGTGTGTATATATATATATATTTTTCTTCCCCTTTACCCTTCCTTCCTTTCCATCATCACAGTTTTTCTTTTGGTTAGTTTCTTGCCTATTCACAATAAGTATTGTACATTTTGGAACTTGCTTACTCTTTCAGATTCTCACACTACTGAGATAATACAATGTTTACAAATGTGGGTTTGGTTTATTTCACTTATGAATATGGTCTTCAGTTGCATCCATTTACCTGTAACACGCTTAAGTTTATCTTTCATTATGGCCGAGTAGTAATTTATTATATGAAACAACTACATTTTATTTATCCATTTCTCAGTTGATGGGCATTTGTGTTATTTCCAAGACTTAGCTATTACAAACTGTGCTGCTATAAACATGGGTGCATATATAAATCGCTGTGGTATGATATTTTTTATTCTTCTGGGAAGATATCCAGAAGGGGACTAGCTGGGTCAAATAGGACTTCTAATTCTAGTTTTTAAAGAAATCTCCACACTGATTTCCACAGTGGTCGCACCAGTCTAAACTCCCACCAACAGCAGAGAAGGGTTCCTTTTTCCCAACAGCCCCTCTAGTATCTGAGATGATAGCAATTCTTTCCGTGGTGAGAAAGAATCTCAGTGAATAATCATGTAGCTTTTGCTGTTGTAATGATTGTCTTCACAACTGCTTTCTTAACATGGTTATTCTTCAAAAAATCATATTTAAATTCAGCTTTAATTTACTACTTCCTTCATATTAAAAAGTACCATCATGATTTGTTTTCAGTGTTCAACGGTTTCCTTTGGTCTCCTGTCACTTGCTGTCACACTGTTCTTCAGCAACAATTATTTTTAATGAACTACTCACCAAAATTAAAGCAAATTATAAGTTATATATAAAGAGCTACCTACCAAAGTTATATATGCCCATTGTATATGTAAGTGAGGCAATGGGCACATGCTCATGGAATTCATTGGTTGTACCAGGCTCTTCAACATCCAGGAATAGCTGAATTGGAAAAAAAAAATAAGGTGCAATGACTTTTTAAAGATGCAGTTACAGTACCAGCTCAGTGGAAATAGCTTTTAGGGGTGATATTCTTCAAAAGGCTGTGTGTGCTTTGAATCAGCATCTATTATACGGCACTGTGTCTGCCCCAGCCAGGATTCACAGTTCCAGGAATCAAGGGGTTGAACAGTGACTGGTACCAGTCAACATTACCACTAGTGACCCACCAGCAAAACTGCTAATTCCTTTTCTCATGACCTTGTGCTCTGCTGGCCTAGAACTTTTAGTTCCAGGTGGGGGAAGGCTTGTACCAGGAAGCATAATGATACCATTGAACTAGAAGCTAAAACTTTCCCTTCACATGCCTCTGAGTGAACAAGCTAAAAAGGGAGCAATGATACTGATAGGGTGATTAATCCAGACTACTAAGCAAAAATCTGGCAGTTACTGCACAGTTGAGGCAAGGAAGACTGTATATGGAATGCAGAGATACCCAAGAGTACCTTCTAAGAGTACCCTGTTATTACAGTCAATGGGAAACTATAACTACCCAATCCAGGTTGGATTAAGAATGACTCAGAACCTTTAGGACTAAAAGACTGCGTCAACCCACCACCAGGAAAAAGCCAAACCTCCTGAGGTGCTTGCTAAAGAGAAATACTGCGGGTTTGTCCGTTGACACTGACAGCCCTTGCTAAGAAAGTCAAAGCTCCTTGTCATTCTGCTGATTCATAAGAAAGTTATCCAAAACTGCAGCTATGAATTCAAAAATTAGGACAACAGGGAGAGAATAAGGGTTTTGGTCACATCACTTTCTATCAGCTCTTGCTCCAAGTCTGATGCACATCAAAGTGACTCAGCTATAAAAAATTAACAACAGGCCCAGGGATCAGATTCAACTCTTAGGTAGCTGAAGCACAGCAGGATGGACTTGTCCTGCTACAGATGTTTTAAAAATGCCTATGGTAGCCAAAATTATTGCCTGCTCCATTTTGTTGTACAACTCTTGGAACGTGGCAGTACTAAAATCATCTGCAATCTCTTTTTCTCTCTAAAGTCTATGACAGATCCTCCTTCACTGATACCACTCTTCCTGCCCATTTCCTCACAATCAGCAGTTTGGCACTCAATTTTTATTATAAATAAAATTTGGATCAAAGTAAAGGAATGGGCTGGGTAAGGAGAACCACTCTTCATACAGGCTTTTACAGCCAGTAAGTAAAAACAGAAACGTCTCAATTCTAAGAATTATTTATACACTATGTGAATTATAAAATAACCTCTTTTGAGTACAGTTGAGTTTGAAAAGGGCTTCTTTGATTGTTAAGCAAAATGTATAGTCTCTCATTCCTATGAGCCTACTCTGTAAGCAATAATAGGAGCTAAAGAGGCAGCACCAGTATAAACTCAAGAGAATATTGCCCAACCACAATCTGGGCAATTCTCTTTTTCTCTGGCATTGGAAGATACCATGAAACAAAAAGAAAGTATTCTCTCTTCTCACATAAATTTATGTATCAGAATTAAACATTAAAAACAAACATGGAAAAGGAAAGTATCAAAAATTTAAAACAAGTTCTTCTAACTTTATTAAAACTGTATTGATTTTAATGTCACTATGCAGAAATGAGATTTCCTTCTCAGTGTATTGAGATAGGTGTTTCTTTCTGTAAAGGATAACTCTTACAGGCCACTTACACACAGAGACACACTCAACTGTGCAGATTTTCATTCTGCTATATCTTCCAATGCCTGAGGGAAACAGAATTGCCAAGATATTGATGTTGCTTCCCTTTGAGCTCCTACCATGTGTGGGGCTCATAGATACAAGAGACTGTATGTCCTTGATTCGCTATCAAAGTAGCTCATTTCAAACCCGAATGTCCTCAAAAGACAAAAAATTGAAACCAGTTATGAAAACATCGAAATACTCTAAAAAGCATAACACAGGCATTTTTCTGCATTAAATATAATATTTACTGGGGAAGAACACAAGACTTGGGCAGCATATTCACATGCATTAGTGAAGAATGACTCACTTACAGATGGAATAAGTTAAGTGCAGAATAATTTGTTCACTGAAAGGACATACACCAGCTGTAAGCCCAAGGGCATTTCCCTAGAACACCACAGAAGGGAGCAAGTCCATTAGGACTCTGAGTACAGTCTTACATTACATAGTTGGGACAGCCACTGCTTCCAGTTTCACTGAGTCCTTCACAGAAGTTTTGCCCCAAAAATCCATTGCACTGCAAAGCCTAAAACACAATGGGAATCAGTCAAAGTCAATATTTTTAAATTCTAAAATCATTCTAAGAAGTTCAGTGCAACCTTTCTTTCTTTCTTTCTTTCTTTCTTTCTTTCTTTCTTTCTTTCTTTCTTTCTTTCTTTCTTTCTTTCTTTTCCTTTCTGAAAACATACCAACTTTTATACTGACAGTCTTTGTCACAGTACAGCAACTAGGCTTACTTCCCTAGCTTTGAAGAGGCCTAGTGGTTGGGGTATTGCTTCCAGGTGGCCAAGAAGGAGACCACTGGATAGCTTACTTTAGACTGTAGCTCTATTCTTCTCTCCACTGTATCATAAACTTACAAACACTAAACTTGGTATGACAACAGTGGTGCTCAATGAATAGTGTTGATTTATGGCAACAATCTTTGGCTCTTCTTTGATTCTTTCAGAAAAAGTTACAACTGTGGGAGCTAGAAACACATTTATACTAGTAGTTTCCCTTAGTTTATTGAAGTGAAAGTTTTGTATTTTTTTCTGCTTGTTTTTTCTGTGTAAAAGAGTGAGTTGTTTATTAACTTATACACTGAGTTACATTTTGGCTATTCTTTTACAATTATGATACCCAGTGTACTAACTATCATTATTCTTTAATTAGTTTGTTTTACTTTTTTCTTAGAAGTAAGAAGAGTGCTTTTTTACAACTTCTTTATTAGTATCTACTTATATTACATTGAAATTTAAAAAGAAACTATTGGGGGGGTTGATTAGCATGCTAAAACAAATTTAGCTATGATCATTGCATAGTCTTTGTTCTTGTTCTTGACATGTAAACTATGCATTCTAATCTCCTATCACCTCATTTATTGCCTCACTGAAGCGAAACACAACATGTTTTCATCAATTGATCAATTTTTACTGTGAGATTTATCACAACTTTTACCTCCTGCAGAGGGAGGAGACTTGAGAAAACCACAGTCTACACCCAGACCTTGCAGTAGCCCCTGCTAATAGGGATTTCTCATCCACTGCAGCTTAGAACGATTACCAGGAAAATGAGATGATCAGGGCTTACTTTGGTTTTTTGCAGCCTGGGAGCCCAGTAACTAAGACAGACAGACACAATTATCATCACGCCATAATATGGGATATTGATATAATGAAATCATGAGAGCTGAGACACATCGATTCTGAAAAAAAAGTATCATAAATGCAAATTTCTACAAAAAAGCAAGAATCATGAATCACAGCAGGTCCAGACATTTCAGGAAGAATCACAGAAAACTTCCTTTTCAGGAAGCCTACAACCTTCAAACTGATACTATGCAAACTGCTTATGCAGAGAATGACAAGAAAAGAATGAGTTATTTATTCAGTATGGACACAATTTTTGTTTTACATATTTTACAGCCAAGATTAGTTGAATGGTTGGATGCAGAACTGATGAACATGGTGGACCAACTCTACTGAGTATTCTAAATATACCACAACCATCTCTTCCCTTGAAAAATCTTGGCAATTCTGTAACAGACCACAGCAATCTTACGTATCACATAACTCACTCTACTTCCTCACAAAAATAATGTGTTATTTACAAACGTTTGTACTTTATTTCCACAACTTGGGGTCAGAAGTAGGCTTACAATAACCGCAAATGAAGAACTGTTAAGAATCATAATGTGGTGAAATACAGCAGATAATATGGTCAATGTGTCCATTTGAAGTGATGCAAAAACAGCATCACAATGGCGATTCCAGGAGGACAAATGTTTAGTACACGGCAGAGCAACTCTAGATAAATAGTTTCATGAATGATTTTAAAGCTGTATATATACATCCCTACATAACAATCTCTAAAGCAGCAGATAAATCAATGAAAACATTCTTATTTATTAAGATATACTTTCTTTAGTGAATCACAAAGCATAGTAATTTTTCAATGACATTTATATTAATAGTTGCCAAATTCAAATGTGTAAGAAAAAACTTGGCAAGAGCTAATGGCAGCAATGCAAAACTTTTAGAGCTTTCAGTAACAGCAAACAGACAGCTGTAGCATGAGTACTACAGGTTCCCCATCACTGACATATGCTAATTATCTATCATTTAAAGACATGCACCTGTTCTACCTGCTGGCCCCCACCACTGGGAGGCTGCTTCCTGCGAGCCACCAGTGGCAGGGACACGCAACCAGGTCAGCCACATACACCCCACCCACAGGCCAAAACTGGAGGCCCTTGCTTCCTTCAGGCATCCATCACCCACCAGGAAAGCCAAACACACACACCCCTCAGACAGTGAACAGCCCACTCTCGCCTCAATGACACTAGGTTTCCCTTACCACCTGATTTAAAATGTAAGCCAACCATCCTCTCCTGCACTATTACTCTGTCTTCTTTCTCTACCTCCTGCTCAGACTTTCTACATAGCTCCTTCTATCATGTGATGCACTGTTTTTTATTCAATTACCATTTTTCTGCCTTCATAAGCAAAGATTTTTATTTTTACTCATTGTGTTCACTACTATGTTGATTCCCTAAGTTCAACACATAACCTTGTAGTGAGTCTGAGGAGTGAATAAAATGGACACATATCAGAAAAACCTAAGTGGAGGTGATGTTACCTTTAGTTTACATATCTATAAAGGAATAAAATTTCTACTCAAATTATTCATTGCAGATTGTCCAAGTCAACAAAATTCTGAGTTATTCTGAATTACTACTCTCCAGAAGTAAAAACATAATTGTGTTTTATTTGTCCTAATCATTATTTCTCTATTGCAAGTGTAGTTAGTTAACAAGTAAGTGAAGTGGTAGGTAAGAGGTAAACATAATTCTAAAGTAGATGACATTAGAAACATCAGAAACAAATTGCTCCCACATGACTCTTTCACAGCACAATGGAAAGAATCTTGCAGGTTTCCTTCATTACACAGCTCTGGAGATCAGCCCACAAGTTTTGAAACCAATGTCAGATAGTCCATCTGAGCTGAGGAATAAAGGAGGTGACACAGCTGATATCCTTGAAGGCAAAGCTCCTCTTCTTCTGACTACCTGAGAGTTGATTTAACTCAACCTCTGTTTCTCTACAGAAGGTGAAGTTGGCAAAAAATTTGCTAAGTGCTCTAGCTTTTCTCTCTCAGAAAGATCTTTGAGCTCACTGGTTTTGCAATAAAAATAGATAAAGAAGGCAAACATTACAAACATGTAGCAACTGATTTAACCCATTTTTCTGTGACCCAGTTTTTAATAACCACTAAATTTTTAAACCTGAGTATCAAAAAGTATTAGCATTGTCACTGCTTTATGCCATAGTAAAACACAGTTAACTACTGCCATAATTTTACAGATACAGAAAACTTACTGAATTTTCCTCTTTGGATACTAACTCTTAAAATTTGACTTTTTATCATACAGTTAAATTCTTAATATAATTCTTAATAGAAATAATTTTAAAATCTTGTTGTGACAATTAACTGTGTCAACTTGACTAAGAAACACCAACTAAATTGGATCAGCACAGTTCTAGGTGTAGCTGAAGGGATTCACTCAAAACAGAAGAGCCACCCCAGGTGTGAATGACACCAACCAATAGGCTTGTACTTTGAATGCAAAAAAGTGGAACAAAGAAGGAATGTTCACTGAGGAGCTCCAGTCTTCACCTTCACCTTGGATATCATCTCCTGGCTTGCAGCATAGACTCTTTAACCTGCTAACACAGACACTCTGGCTCCTGAGATGGACTCTCATGGGATAGTACAGTGAGCTCCAGATCCCTCAGATCTCTAGCATGCTGGCAGCCCTTTTGCACTCTTCCACACCTGACTCCATGGCAGCCATTCTAAGCTTATCTTGTAAATCTTTATATATTTATTTATCTTGCATTAAATCTGTTACTCTAATAAGCACTGACTGATATACTGGTCATTGCTTTTCACTACATGCAAGTGCATAAATACCAAGTTTCTCATTTTAAAAATACTATGAAGAATAAGCGCATTTATTTTTAATGAAAATTCCCCTTAAAACAGATGGTAGCTCTAAGAATAGCCTCCGAATCCTAGTCAAAGTAATACTATTTTCTAGTGAGCCATGGTTTAGCTATCTAGTGGACACTTAGGGCTGGGAGTTTGGCTCAGTGGCTTAAGTGCCTGTCTGGCAGGTGTGAGGCTGTGAGTTCGATCCCCAGTGCCACAAAAAAAAAATAATAATACTCTAGTGGACACTTACCACGTGCTGAGGCTCTGTGCATAAACAGTACTGGGTGAGTCTGTTAGAGTTCTGGAAAGACATGACAGGAATAGAACACATATAATATTTCTCAAGGGTACTTCTACTCTCATCCTGTTTTATGTTATTTTAATTAGAGTCATACAAATACAGTAGCTTAGCAAATGAGGGTTGTCGATTTCAGTAGTTCAGTTGCCTATATATATCATGCACCATTCTGTAACTCCTAATAAACTCATTTACTTGCCATGCTGGGCTTATGAACAACATTCATTATGAACTCATTAATAAACTCATTTATTTGCCATGCTGGGCTTATGAGCAACATTCAATGGCAGGTGTTTCTTTTATATATTTTCAGGCTGTTCACAGAGTAAGATCATATAAATACTCATTTGTGAATTAAATCAAAACACTCATGGTATCATGGGCAACAATATCTGACCTGTTCCATGATCACTGTTTTACACCAGGCATTGTGGTATGTGCCTATAATCCTAGCAATTTGGGTGTCTGGGGCAGGAAGATCACGAGTTTCAGCTTTAACAATTTAGAAAGACCCTGTTTCAAAACAAATTCTAAGAAAGGGCTGGAGATGTAATTCAGTGGTACAGAACTTCCATAGTATGTGTAAGGTCTGGCTTCAGTTCCTGGTAAAACACAAATGTGCGCAAACATGCACACACACGAGCACGGTAAATGTTGGCAACATTTGGGAAAAAACAAAACTCTTCCATATTGCTAGAGGGAATGTAAATTACTATAGCCACTATGGACATCCATATGGAGAAATAAAAGCCTAAGGAATTAAAGGCAGCACATTACAGGGATATGTGCACACCTATGTTGATTGCAGCACAGTTCACAAGATACAGAGCCAAACTGGGTTCTCATAAATGAATAAGTGGGTAAAGAAAATGTGGATAAAAATTGATAAAGAATATATATACCACTGGAGTATTACTCAGTCAAAAAGAAGCACAAAATACTTCCATTTGCAGAAAAATGGGCAGAATGGAGATTATCACATTGAGCCGTGGAAGCTAGAATCAAAAAGACTAGTATTACATTTTATGTGGGATCTACAACAACCACAAAATACCATAAGTGCAGAAAGCATACTATTACTAGACAAGGGACAGTATAAAGAGGGGAAGGAGATGGATATGAAGGAGGGAAGCAGTAGGGGAGATGGATATGATCAAAATATGCTATACGCATGTGCGAAAATACCACACATAAGCCCAAATACTATAAAATTCAGAAGCACTAATAAAATACAGTTTTAAAAAGCCGGAGTCCATAAGCAAAGTATCCATCCTTGACCTCCCTACCTATCGCTTGACTTTCCCTCTTCTATTGATCATGTCCCCCTAGCTTGTCAGAGTGAATAAAGATACCTTCTTCTCACTCTTATTTTTCCAGCTCACTTCTTTCAGGTAGAAATTAATTAACAATCTCTTTGCTAATAAATGATATGATTTTAGATATTCAAAAAGAGATAAATAGATGGTCAGGTGGTCTGGAGCTCAGAGGACATGTCCTAGAGACACTCACAGGTCCAGTGGTCCCGACCAGGCAGAGAGAGTAGGTGAAATAATGTTATTTTGAGTTTATGCATATTAATTCCCCAAATCCCTTATTAGTATAAAGCAGAGATTCCAAAAAGAACACTATTTTCAGAAATCCCCTTCTCAGGAATAAGTACGAAAAATTCACTCTCATCACAGATACTGCCACAAAATTATCACATCTCCCATCTCTTGTCCTAAGGACCCATTCGTTTGAAAGTGCTTTGCTTTCCTGTGACTGTTCTCTCCCCCAACTCTTTCCCCACTAAAACAGTAAGCAGGCCTCAAATTCTATCCCCCACTTTGAGTCACATTTTTCTTTCAACCTGTCATTACATTTTCTTTTGCTCATCTGGCTTTTGTCCATTGAATTCACATGCCCTCAAACACTCAACCAAGATAAGAGAGGAAGTTTCTCCTTTCCTATACTGGCAGAAAAGAGGTTCAAGGAGCCCTGAGACTCTTTTAAACTACAGATATTATAAAACACCAGCTAGACATATAGAGCTAGACAAATTGGAAAATTAGCAATTTCCTTCAATCCTACAAATTACACAAGTCAATTATCATAATCCAGTTCTTCATGTGTGTGTATAAAAGTCTACAAATACACCCACTAAAGAGATTCCCTTACGTTTTGCACCTAACTACAACGTGGTCAGGCTAAAAAAAAGCTGTGTGCTTCTTTCTACATTCTTTAGCTATATGCAAGGCACACAAAATAAAGGAGAATTAAGTGCTATTCACCAAATACATAGTTACTACTCAGTAATTAAAATGTAGGTAAAGACTAAGAAATTAAATATTAAAATTACATAATTTCAGTTCAATTTGCATGTGTGATTGGATGAATCCTAACTTTACCCAATGTATGTACCCAATCTGACTCAGCTCTGGAATACAGAAAATGCATTTCTCCCACTTCAGAATAGGACATTCTTCTAGCTAGGAATGTATTACTCCACAATTCCTACACCACCTTCATTTAGTAATTGAGAGTTGGACACACAGTTTCAGCCTGGTAGAGCACAAACCCTGCACAGTGGGTGCGTCTCAACTTCCTACAGGAGACCAAAGGTGAGAAAAGGGGAAATGAGAAGAAAACACTTGATATAGTAAAGGAAAGTGCAGTCCTTAAACTGAAAGAAACACTGGGAAATGTAGCAGTTCATCACAGTGGAGTGTAGCCTTCAGAATAAGGAAGTAAGAAAATGGGGCCTGACACACAGGCCAAGGCTACCAAAGGGTGGTGATGCCTGCTCAGGAGTATTGAAAACTCGGAGGTCCCTAGACTACAGAGTTCCTTCCCTGCCTTCTCCTCACACAACCTGGGCATCCTGACCTTTGAGCACTGACAAAGGCCTCAGGATAATCATATGGGATGCTATTTTTTTAAAGAGAAAAACAAACAAACAAACAAAAAAAACCCAAAACACAAAAGAGACAAACAAAGAACAACTACAGGAACAACAAAAAACCCAAAACATTAACAATGTAGGCTTTCAAAACAAGATGATAGGAATTTAACAATGGTTGTTACATTGTATATTATCTTCAAAAGAGTTGCTTAGTTTATTAGATATAGACATGCAAAAATGATCAGATTGTATGAATATTAACTGTTCTTTTCTAAGAACTAGTAGAATTAGTAGTATAATCACCTTACCTATCAAATATACATATGTATACACAAATTTATATCAATTGCTTTTCACTTCTTTCTTTCCTCCTTTGACCTAGAAAGTTATTTTTCTCCTTTCAGCATTTTCTTATGCTTTCACAGTATCTATTGTAGATTTTAGATCTTATTTTCTCTTTTAGTTTCTTACACTACGAGAGAATACAGTACTTGCACATATAAGTCTGATTTATTTCACTTACGAGTATGGTCTCAAGTTTCATCAATTTACCTATAAATGCCTTGATGTGATCCTTCTTTATACCTAAGTAATATTCCATTTTTTAAAATACCACTTTTTTTTTTATCCATTCCTTGGTTGATGGGCATTTGGGTTGTTTCCAAGATTTAGCTGTTACAATTTGCACTGCTATAAACATGGAAACACATATATCACTGTGGTATGATGTTTTCAATTCTTCTGGGAAAATGCCTGGAAGTGGCTAGCTGGGTCAAATGGGACTGCTAATTCTAGCTTTTTAATGCACTTCCACACTGATTCCCATAGTGGTTGCATCAGTCTACACTCCCACCAACAGTGGAGGAGGGTTCCTCTTTACCAACAGCCATCTAGCATTTCTTATTGTTTGCTCTCTTGATCTTAGCCATTCTTTCTGCAGTGAGATGGAATCTCAACGTTGTTTTACTTCTCTAATGACCAATGAGGCTGAGTATTTTTTCATATATTTATTTGCCATTTGTATTTCTTCATCTGAGATGTGTGTATTGTCAGATGCCCAATTTGGACTGGGTCTTTGAATTTTGGGGGCCTGCCATTTTTAATTCTTTATATGTTCTAGATAGAACTCCATTGTCTGAGGGACAAATGGCTAAGATTTTTTCCCAATTCGTGGATTTTCTTTACACTCTGTTGGAGATTTCTTTTGAAATGCAAAAACTCTTTAATAAGACAAAATCCCAGTTCTTGACTCTGGGAAGCATTTCCTGGGCAGTTTGACTTTTCTTCATGAACTGTCTGCCTACTCCCATGTCTTCAAGATTTCTACCTACTTTGTCTTTCAGCAGATTCAGTGTTTCTGTTTTAATATTTAAATCTTTGATCCATTTTCACTTTAGTGAATGGTGATAGGCATGAGTCTAGCTTTAGCTTTTGGTATATAGAAAGCCAGTTTTTCCACTTACTAAGAGGCTATCTTTCTTCCAGTGAACACCTTTGGCCCCTTTGTCAAAGATACAGTGACTGCGTGCATTTTTAGTTACATCTGTATTTTCTGATCTATTCCACTGATCTTTAGGCCTGTTTTTATTCCAGTACCATGCTGATTTTACCACAGTAGCTTTGTAGTATAATTTCAAGTCAGGGATTGTGATGCCTCCTGTCTTACCTTTGTTGCTGAGAATTACCTTTGCTATTCTAGGTCTCTTCTGGCTCCAGACGAATTTTAGGAATGATTTCTCCAGAACTGTGAGTAAGCTAATAGTATTCTGATTGGAATTGCATTCAATCTGTGCCGCGCCCTTTTCTACTCATGTTCTGTTGACAGGGTCCAAGCATGAAAGAGGATAGACCAGTGTTCTGTTGACAAGGTCCAAACATGAAGAGTATCTTCTGAGAAAAGGTCGCAGCATAGAAATTGGGTTTGTGGAATGGGTTAATGCTTCTTGGGAATTATTGTGTTAATTTGTGCCCTGACACAGTTTAAAGAATGTCTGTTTTTCTCATGCACAAGGTCAGCAAACAAAGTACAAAAACTCCCTAGGAACAAAGGGATAATTTATGAAATGTTTTCTACAAATGGTGTAACTGTCTGGCATTGAGTCAGACCAAGATTAAAGTTATATTAAAAGTTTGGAGGCCTTTAATGATAATAATAATAACCGGCTGTCTGGGGCTGACTGAGAACCTCTATACAAAGAGGCCAATATGCTACTATGTTTTGAGGGAGACAGGGTAGATAGCACATCCTTGCAGCTGCAAGAACATCACAGGGAGATAGAGAGGCTAAATTAG